>CAMOHE010051617.1:0-26338 GCA_946598075.1 Artocarpus hirsutus
TTAGCTACCCCTCTCCTCTCATGACAGCGCGCCTATGATGATGATGTTTATGGTGTAACACTTGGGCCCTAAAGATAAAATGAATGAAGTTTTTATATGGATAATGATGATGAAAGATATGTTCTATATAAAACTGTGCCAAGTGCACTATTATGTTAATGATGTTATGATTATGATGTTTCACAAAGATGTTCATAAAATGTTTTATGTTGTGAGATAGGAAAGTGTACTTACTAAGCTTTTGCTTACTTAGTTTATAATCATGTTGCAGATAAAGGTAAGAGGACCATGAAATAGGTGGAGGGTGAGGACGGACGTGTGGGCTATGAATGATGGATCGGAAACGAAAAAACACCAAGAAAGAATAATTTTTTTTCTATGTTTTTATTTCTTTGAATGCTTAAATTTCCGCACTTTTAAGTAAAAAAACTTGTTTTACATTTATTTTGATTTTTCAAAAGTTCAGTCTACCAAATTGTTTAAAACAGATTTTAAAGTTTGTTTTGAAATTTTGTTTGAATTATAGTTTTGTTAATTTGGCATTGATAAACCATAAAAAAAAAAATAAGATTTGAAATATTTGGAATATTTAAAAAAAAAAATTGTATGCATGGATCCTGGGATATGTTTATCAAATTATGTCTAAATTTAAGTGGTCTATTTTATCAATAATAATAACAATGATGAAAGTAACGATTATTGTGACTTCCATAAGGGGGCGTTACAACAAGTGCTTAGAAACATCTTAAAATATCAATTTTTGGTCAAAATAGCTGTTGCAATATGAACTCTAACGGTAAAAAAACTAGCCTTTACACAGCTCGGCAGGCCAAAAACTGGGTTTTGCAGGTCGAAGTTTGAGTCGCTAAAAATCAAGTTCTTAACGGTCACTAGATTGGCAGGCTAGTTCACAGTTCGGTAGGCTGAACTTTGAACCATCAGCAAGCCGAAGCTAAACCCTTGGCAAGCCAATTGAACCTCTATAGGACGGGTTTTGAAAACCCTCAGATCGACAGGCCGAAGTAGGGTGTTTGATAGACCGATCAAGTTTGGCAGATCGACGAGACTTGGTTGGCAAGCCGATCTACCTTAGGCCAATTTTGCCCATGAGACCTGTTTTGAAACTTGTTTTACAGAATCTTGTTTAAACACTTCTAATACAGTTTAAGCCAAATTTTCACATGCAATTCGAATTCAAACAATATCAAATGCAAGTATGCATGATGAATGCAATGTGAGTGTGTGCTCTTGAGCTTTCATTTGATCATTCAATTTGAGAATTGTTCACTTATACTTTTGGACTATAGAATCTAAATAAAAAATTGTAATCTTCAAGTCCATGTGAGTTCCTTTCATTCCTTTGCTTTCTATAAGCTTTCTTGAACTGCACTTAATTTCTTGAAATGTAAGCTTTGTGACACTCAAAATAATTATTAGTTTAAAAATACATTTTGCACATATAATAAAAATTGTATTTGTTATCATAAAAAAAATGTTAAAATAACTTTATTAAACCTTGGAGCCAACACATTTTGTAATCCTAATTGTGCTCCGAAATGCTCTAACTTTTTCATATCACTGAAGTTACAAAATCTATATATATATATATATATAAAAATATATATATATATATATATATATATTTACTCTGCACATTCATTTGAGGAAAGCATTGGTGCAAAGTCCCTTCTGAGAGCGAGTAATACAGTATTTTATCTACTTTGTGACTCTGTCTTTTTTTTTTTAACACTATTTAATTTTAGTTATTAATTCTATGTTCTTGGTGTGTACAGGTTTCCAACCAAATGGCCAGGCTCCAATATCTTCTACAGACAAGCCAATGCTTTTTTCATTTGCTGAATTCACAATCTCATTACTGGAAAACAAGGGGGTGGTGGTTTGCATGTAAAACAGCGTAGCATAAAAAAGTTGAAAAAAGGGACAAAATCACAAGTGCTAATCCCACAGTAATTGCTGCCAATTTCCTAGGTGGGACAATTAACTGACCCTTTCACTGTGAGACTGCAAAAATCAAACTCGTGCTGGCCGTTTGCCCAAACAATGGAGATCTACCAAATATTGTAACATCCCTCATAGAATTAAAAGAATCTAGGAGGAAATTGCTCTTCTTTATGAGCAAACTCACTTGCAAGGAACTATGCCAAAAATTCGCAATTTGGAATCTGAGCTTGAAAAACTAGTTGCGCTGGAAGAGTTGCGCAACAGGAATTTTGGCAGCAAAGGTCCCGAACTGACTGGCCCAGAAACGGCAACCTTAACACTGGTTTTTTACATCGCAAAGCCTTAATTCGCCAAGAGAAATAGAATCTGCGGGGCATTACTAAGACACATGGTAGACATATTAGAATCTAAAAGGGTACTATCGTCGGGGTATGATCTGGCTAGGCTCAAATCGTCTATTGAGGCCCAAAATAAGGATTCAAAGTTGCAGTTGAAGCGAGTCGAGTTCAATGAGATCGATCGACTCGTAATTGTTCAATAAAAGGAGCATCGTTTATCTAGCGTATTATCAAATTGTGGCTTTGATCGATTGTAAACCAATCGTGTATTTAGATAACCTTTTATGTTGCAGGTTTGATCTCCAAAGTGTCAATTTGATGAGATCGATTCAGACATTCTAACGGTTATGAGAATGTCCAATCACAAACTTTAGACATGGGGAGAGCTTGATTTTTGCAGCCTATCACGGACCAACAAGTGTCTTACTACTGCGGTTACTTCAAGCACTATTACCCTCATTATGTCAATTAAAAGTCACGACTTCTTCTCACCTTCTATATAAAGGAATGTCATCTTCATTTGTAGACATACCAAAAGTAGACACAGAAACTATACTGAAATTACTCCTTATTAGCACCTTTGTAATCTATATACCTAAAATTCGTACATAGTAAAGAACAGTAGATGCAGCTCTCTTTACAGAGCAAAACACTATAAATCCACGTGTGTGGTATTATTTATCTTTTCAGTATTGCTTAACTTCATTTTTTTAAATTATTTTCTTTAATTAATCTAACAAGTTTTCTATGAAGCTAAACAGATCCTAAAAACAATGATTTGAGGGCTCAAATTCGTTAAAAGAAACACATTAAACGGAGCTAACATATTTTTTATTTAATTGTAGATCCAACGTCTACAGCTACATCATTGCTATCATAAATTTGTGTAAATAAATTGTGTAATCATGTCAACAATAGAAGCTCAGTGGAAATTATTAACCAAGCTTAGCTACCCTTTTTGCGATTTTTTACTTGCTTTGATAACCTAAAATTGAGCTTCTGATTCTTAATGTACCAATACTAGAAAACTTGTTTGATCTCAGTAGTAATTGATAAGATTACGAATTTGAGTTCAAATACTATAAAGCACTCTGCTGGACCAGATCCGAATCTTCACCAACAACTAGATTATCTCTCTCCTAGTTCTTAGCAGCAACTTTCTCTACCTTTGATGTATTTGTATTTTAAAAGATTATGTAATAATTAGTTTCCTTGTTTTATGCTATATGCTTATGTATATACAGCAAGAGGCTGTAAACTCTAAGTTAAAGAAAAGAACCTGATGAATATCGTACGCTAACCAATAAATGCTTTTTTTTTTTTTTTTTTTCTCTTTGGGTTCAAAATCAAGTGTCCAATAATTCAGCAACCAGCTTTTCTTTATCGTACCAAAGCATTTTTCATCCTAAAAAGCCAAATAATGCTTTGCTTGTGATACCTGTTATTTTTTTAACTGGTATCATTATAATTAAACTAATTATTAGTGTATCAATTAAAATTTTTATTTCATTTAAAATCTATTCTACATTATTTATTTATACATATTTTTAAATTTTCTAAAATTTTTCTACACCTATTTAACATATTTATCAAAATACCCTTGAAACTTTTATTTAATTACAAAAACGTTATTTTGCATTTTGTGCAACAAAGTCTCCAATGGAGACCACCCTTCACCTACCTATCCCCCTTTAATTATATTGATTTTTTTTGAGTCTCCTCCCTTCACTCTCTCTTACACATCTATCCGTTTTTTTCTCTCGTTTCCTCTCTTCTTTCTTCTCTTTGATTTCTATAAGATCAAGGATGATCAACTTAGCTTTAAGATAATCAAGAGATAAATCCAAAGTTATTTTCTTAAATCTGCCAAAATCACAAAACAAAGATCAAAGATTTTCGCAAACAAAATCACTAATTTTTTTCAAGCTTGAGGTAAGGTTTTTTAAGCTAAAACTTTGATCTAAATTCATGTTTTAGCATGAGATTTGTGAAAAATGTGTGTTTGATATTTGTGGGTAATTATACAATGATTTCAAAGTTTGATTCACATAAATCTTTATTTAAAATGAGATTTGAATTAGTTTTGAAAAGTTTTAATTTTTTGTTTAAAATTGTATGCTACGTATGAAAATTTTAATATGAAAATTTTAAGAAAGATGATATATATGTGTTTGAATAAGATATTTCATAGTTTTATGCATTTTATATGTCCTGGAAGTTGATAAAAAGGGTCGGATTGAGTTTTAAAGTATGCAACCTTCGAAAATGAAAAATTGAATTTCAAGAAATTCTTCTGTCGGCAAGTTGGACCTATCGGCAAGTTCTATAAGCCGAACCCTATAGACTGGCAAGCCGAACTCTGCCAGACTGGCAAGTTGGACCCTGCAGATTGGCAAGCTGATAGAGAGGCCTAAAATGTGTTGTTTGATCGGTAGGCCATAAGTAAATGATCGACAGGCCGATCGGTCAGTCTAAACTCATCTGTTTTTGAACATTTTATGTTAAGAAATATTCCAAGGATTTTATATTAATGATTATGGCACAACAATAAGAATAGATGGTAAATTAATATGATTATAGATTAAGAATTAAGTTAAAGTATGGTTACTTTATATGTCGAATGATAACGAAGTATTTGAAACTTATATGGTAAACTTGGTATCTTGAGCTGAAAGTTATCAGCAGTATATTCGCCAAGAGGTAAGGAATCTATTACTAATCTTTTGTGAGGTTTTTATGAAATTACAATTGGTTATTTATATTGCAAGATATACATGTATATTGAACTGCTATTATATGAATATCACTTACGAGACAATGACATAAACTTGTTCTGTATTATATAGCGAGGAATAAATTGATTTGAAATGTGTTGTTATAAATTGAGGAGCATGGTTAAGAAAACTAACTCTATATATAATGATTGATTATAGAGGAAAAGTAAGACGTGAAGAGGGCAGTGATTACGTCCTTGGACACGAATACCCTAAAAGGTAAAATGGGGGAGGTGAGAGGATTTGGGGCTAGATGTCCCCTCACTCGACACTTTTAGAATGATTGAAGGGCAAAAAAACGCGCCCATTTGGGTTTCGATGAGTTGAGTGATGAATATTCTATTGAAATGTGGATACCTAGGAATATTGATGAAGTATACTATTTGTCCATATATATATATATAAAACTTGGTAATAATTAACGTAAGGCATCCAAGGAATATGATTATAATGAATCTTATAAGATGAATATTATTGAGAACTAACTAACCGCGCAGTTTTAAATGTGACAATGATAAAAACCTAAAGATGAGTAATGGTTTTTCCTATCGAGCATGTTGTCACTCATTCACCTTTCTTTCATCTTTTGAGGACTCGCAAAGTGTGAGATGGCAATAAAAGATATAGTTGAGGAAGCTATATATCTGTGTTCAGTTAAAATCTTTTCTGTTACTGATAATATTCTCCTTAATAACGTAAGCATCATATATTACATTCTGTGATTGTGTTAAGATATATTGAGGGTTAAAATGATGATGATGGTTTTATATTTTTAAATTAAATGTGTTACATTAAACTTTGGTTTATTTGTTGTGTATGTTTTTATTTTTATTTGAGAGTTTTCATTTCGGTCCTGTGTAAATTTGTTTTGAAGCTTTATTTTTATTTTCTAAATCTTTATTTAATTTATTAAAAATTGTTAACCTCTACTTATGAGAGTTACATTACTGTAGGCGATAAAATAAGTGCGTGTTCTTACTTGCCAAGACAGAAACGAAAGCTTGAAAGAATTACATTAATTAGACCGTTTAAGAAACGAGTTTGAACCTAAAAATTTAAATTTATAATGTAAGCAATTTAAATTTTGTAAGAGAATATTATAGCAAAATGAGTTCGAACCAAAATGTTTGGTTCAATCTCATTTCTCGAACGAACTTCTAGAGGTGATTAGCTCACAGAGAACTCATGATCAGGGTGAAAACAATAGTATACACCAATCCCTCCACAGTACTCCTTCAATAAATTGCAGACACCATGTGTATTCTCTTTTGACAAACATGAGAAAAGATTAAAATGGGTTGTTGTCAGCTCCTATCCAAAGCAAATAGCATCCAGAAAAAAAAAAAAATGATCAAATCAAGAATAAAAATGTCCAAAACCCAAGGACAGATATCAGCCCTTTATACGACAGTCTAAAAAATGAGGCCTGAGGGTGGTTTAATTAAATGGTGCAAATTTTTAGATTGTGGCCTTTCAAGCAATAAAAATTGCTTAGAAACACTAACCAATAATTGACTCAACAAAATAGTTCAACAATCATCACCATAAATTGCACTTTCCCTTCTGATGGTGTAAGGATAGTTATGATAACTTCTTCATAAGGGCCCAAAAGTTGAGCTCTAATGTATGAATATCAATCCCCACAAATTGGTTTTAAACAGAGTTACAGGAATACTAAAACATCCACAAGTATAGTTTTTTTCTCATAACTATACTGGTAAATAAATCCACAAGTGATGTTTAATTCCAGCCTGTGAAGATTAAAGTGAGATCCTCAAAGCCTTAAAAATGTCTGAAACTGGTAGATAAGAGTTAAGTAGTTATACATTCTCATCACGTTCTTTCCTTTGGGTGTCAGAATATTCTTCTTATTCAACATGGCACTTTTGCATTGTGTTGAATTATTTATCACTCTTCTGACTGGATTGGTCCTCGTAACTGTACTTTTCCTTGCACATAGCATAACTTGAAAATAACCTATAACCAAATTGAACAATTAATAAACACGGCGACGGAGAAGCAAAAGGTTTGATTGCTTACAGAAAGGAAAAGGAAACGAAAACCTCGCCTGCAAATTGACAGTTGGGAGACCGAGAAGCACGGCGACGGCGACGGCGGCAGATTGAGAGGGCCGAGAGAAAAGTAGATCAAATAGAAAGTACTCGGAAAGGAGAGGACAATTTTGTCACTCGATTCTCATATTTGTAATCAGATTTTACCGAAATTTTACAAGGCCAAGAAAAACAAACTCAACAAGAAAATAAAGACCTAGATTGAGAGTTGAAAATATAAAATTTGATAAGAACTGAGCCTTTTACCTGATAATCCAAGAGCGAACTCCAAGATTTTAGACGTCTTCCAGATTCTCTCAGGTAACAAACAGAGGTAGGGTAGAAGAGGAGATAGAAGAAACACGGGAAGAGGAGAAACACGGGAAGAAGAAAGAGGACGAGAAAGATACGAGGAAAGTTGCCTAAAAAAATTGGCAAAGTTTGACGAAAGGACACCCAAAAAATTTAATTGAAAAAATGGTCTTTTTTTTTTTTTAATCAAAAATTAAGTGCTTTGGACAAAAAAAATTACTCTATTTTTTTTTTCATCATGTTGAGGTTTCTTTTCTTGTTTTAATTTTTTTTTAACTTACCAAGTTTTTTTTTATTCTTTTTTATTTTAGATGACATGTTAGGGAGGCCAGTTATCCAATTTTAAAATTTCTTGGTCTACTTATCAAAAATATTTTTTCTTAAGGCCATTTATCAAAATCCTCCAAAAAAATTTTGTAACTGTCGATTTTTTGTTTTCAAAATTTTAAAAAATTTGATAGCATATTAAAAAAATAAAAAATAAAAATAGGGCACCGAACGCATTTTTGGTTTAGGTTTTCATTTTTTGTTTAAAAAAGCAAAAACAAGTGTTTTTTTAGTTGATACTGAACATACCCTTAGCCAAATATAATTAACATAAAAAATAAAATTACACAAACCAAGAACATAAAGAGTTCAAGAGATAGAACTAAGAGGAGGTGTTCATGATCTTCAAGGATCTTCAAAAGCTGTAAAATCCTCTTGATTTTCTCCTTCTCTTCCTCTTTCTCGCTCTTTCTCTCTTATTTCTCTCTCTAAAACTAAAAAAAATAATGTTATAAAACATCCCATTTGAGTTCTATAAGGATGCTTATATAGATTTAGGGTACAATGAATAGTAAAATGAAGTTTTAGAATTCAAAATAATGAAAAACACGTTCCATTTTGGACTTGGGGCTGTTGTAGATGTTTTTCCCGTTGTAGCCCACGGGGTGTTGATAGAAGGGGTGCTGCAGCGGGCAAAACCTCCACTGCAACCTGCGTAAACAACTGTCTCTAGTTTGAAAGGGCACTGCAGTAGGTGGTAATGGCATTGTAGTGCCATGTTCATCTTTGATGTTGTTTTCGTCGTTTGTCAACCGTTTCAACTCCGATTTGTGTTTTGCAACTTCTAATGGACTCCAAATTGAATGCTTAATATTTTTAACTTAAAAAATCTTCATTTCTATCCATTTTTTTTATTATTGATATCAAAACACCTAAACACACAAAATACAAATAAAACATATAAATACTAAAAAACTTAGACAATAAATGCAAGGAAAATTAACACAAAATTATGACAATTTAAACACTTATCAGTAAATCCTTGATTTATAAAGGTCATTTAGGGGTTGGTTTGCTTTAAAATTGTTACAGTAAGTGTTAAATAATTTAAGTATATTTTATGTAAAAAAAGTGCTTTTGTGTTTTAAGTATTTGTTGTTTTTAGATTATCACAATAAGTATTGATGATTAGTGCCTGTTTCTATTTTATTTTTTCTTTAAATAATATTATTTTGCCAGATGTATCACGTGTTGTATTGTAACATGTTTGAAATTTTCAAATCTTATCTAGACATTTCAAGATTTATGTCTCATTTTTTTTCAAAAGTTCCATAGTAATTTTGTCGTTCATGACGATTTTCTAAATTCGGTGCACATTTGTCAAAAACTCTATAGTCGTGTCAAAGTGTCTTTTGTTATTTTGTTTTCAATTATCAAAAGTTGTACAGTCTGAATCTCGTTTTTCAAATGTTGGTCTGATTGTGTGATTATGTTTTAAAAGATATTCGGATTTGGTCCATTTTTATAACATGCCCATATCTTATTTTTTGACTTTTGATTTATACAATATCATATCTTATCTTTTTTTTTTTCTTACATGCATATATTTTGTTTAAATAGTAAAGTAACTTACTGTCACCTACATATCATAACTCTTTTATCCTTTAGCATTTATTTTCTTTAAGGACTCATGCAAAACTCCGTGTTTATGCAGATTAGGCTTAAAAAAAAATCAAATAGTTAAAAATAGAATCAGTCTATCTTAGAAACCAAACATATCTTCCTCCCATTCATCTAGGAAAATTGAAACCATCTGTGCCTTTTTTGGTTCAAGTCCTAATAAAGATAAAATCTACTTAGAAGCCGTTGAACAGTTAGCATAAGTCTTAGCACGTTGGAAAATTAACTTGATTTATGGGAGAGGTAGCTTAGGATTAATTAGGAATGTAGCAATAACAGCAAAATCTAGGGATGGCTATGTCGTAGGGATTATCCATCATCTCCTAGCTAAGGGGAACTTCTATAGGAAAACCATAGGTAAGGAAGAGAGAGTTTCAGATGTAATGACCAAAAAAAAAATCAAACATTAATAACTATGATTAATTAAGGGTTTTCCCTCATGACTTAGCTAAGTACTTGAGAAAGTACAAGTTTTAAGTTTATTAATATGCAAATCTGAAGGTTTTACTAGCCGTAAGACCTTAGAAATAAATAATATTGTGAATGTACAAATTTATGTGCTTTATTTATGAAACAAGTAACAATATAATGTTATGATAGTACATTAAAATAATTAAAAATAATTATTTAATGTGCTAAACCAAAAGTTTATGATTTATTAATTTCATGCATGAGCCAAGAGGTGATGTTATTTGACAAAAGTGGAATTTCTAACTTACTAAGATTATGTGGAAATTCCTATATGATAGCAGTTTAGTAAAAGAAACCCAGATCAATAGTGATCATGAGCTCCATACCATAATTTAGAAAAATGGTGAGCACCAAGTTTAAGTATGCAAGGTTTATGACAATTTTACTGATATTGATCTCGGGATTTACAGAGATCATAAAGTAAGATAAGAATTTTAAGAAATTAATAAGTATCAATGGAAGTTCAAAAATTCCAATGTTTTGAATGTGTATAGTTAATTATTGTACACATTAACAATTATGTAAGGTTTATTATTATTGTTGTAATAACAATGACAATAATAATAATATCAGTTATTAAAATAATAGGGAATAAGAAGAAGAAGAAGAGCATTGATGGAGTCCACAAACGCTGATCTATTGGTAAGATGTGGACCTATAAATGGCTCTTTACAAGGAGTAGTTAGTGAAGCACAAAATTGTGCTAAGTTTGGAATTTAAATTAAATTGACTTTTAGATAGTTAATTTAATTTACAAAACTTTTATAAAATCACAACTATTGTTTTTATAATGAGATTTGAAGTTTACAATATGAAAAATTTTAATGAAAATATATGTTTTAAATTACTTTTTTAAGTTTCAAAGGTTAAATATATATATATATATATATAAATATTAATAATTATATTGAGCAAAGTGTTAAATGCACAATATCTTTCTGAGAATTCATATACATATATATATATGTATATAGTTGTGAAAATAATTAATCATCGATTTTGAAGATAAATGTATCAAAGTTTATTGTTTCAAAATTAAATCACGAAATCCATATAGTATGGATAAAATTATGAAAATGATTTTTATGTCAAAATGAATATTGTAGTAACGTAATAGTATAACAAGAGAATTATAAATTTATGTGATTATTTTTGGGGTACAAATAGAATACACTTTTTAGAAGTATAGTTATGTTCATGAAAATTTTCAAGTTACATATAAAATTTGATCTACCCGATACTGCATGGTTTAGAAGGTGTAGACCATAAAATGGTCTATAAATACTTAAAAAAAAAAAAATCTGGCCAATCAAAATCAGCCCCTCTCTGTCTCTCTCTACTCTCTCTCTCTCTCTCTCCTCAAAGTCAGTCCAAGATCCGACCTCTATTTTTGACACCACCCATACCATTGGAAAACTCTCGTCGAGCTGGTTCCAATAGTGTGCTGTGCCACCCAAAACGTCACCGGAGTAAGCCACATGCGCCGCCTGAAGTGACGGTGAAGCCCATTTGTTCTAGTGTGATATCTCCTCCGTCCGAGCTCCGATCGACACGATCTTGGTGTCAACGGACTCAGAACGAAGAGACGAAGAGAATGACACCGACATTATAGTATGATTTTGGTCAGAGAAGCTTCATCGAAGTAGCCCCATTTCCACCACCGCCCCACCCTCAATCTTGCAATCTCCGACAACGGTGAACGACACCGCCACTGCCAACGTGTTTAGAATGGCTTGTTTAGTAAAAGCCCCAGCCCAATTTCACGCCACAGCCGCCGTTCGTTGGAGTTCCACCTCAGCCGCTGTGGAGCCACCGTGGGATGGTGATTTTGGCCATTCCACCGCTGTGGAGCCAAATTGATGGTTCTTAAACTTTCAGAGCGGTGTGGGAAATGTTTTGCCCATTTAAATTTTGAAAAATGAGGCTCAGAGGACGGAGAACAACATCTTCGTCGTGCACCGTCGAGAGGGCAGGCGGAGCCGTTGATTGGAGCGACGGTGACATGCACCGCTAGCGTCAATGGGCTCAAACAGCCACGGAGGAGGAAACGCCCAAGTCAATTTGGGCCCAACACCGTCGGAGATCCACCGCCCGAGCCGCCACGTGAGCCAATATTTTTGAGTTAAATCTGTGTTGATCGAAGCTGAATTGAGTAAAATTGAGCACACCATTGTACTCAGTAGGTCAAGAATTGCTAAAACCCAAAGTGGCATCACTGTCTGACCACTGGAGCCACCGCACGCGCCCCAAGCGCTGCCATGGACAATCGTCCTCCGACGAACCTCGGGTTTTGAGCTCCCGACCTCCGATCGATGAGCCAAGACCACTTCCTGACTCGTTTCGACGCTCTAAACGCGATGGTGACCTCCATTCGAGCAAATTTCACTCTGATAAAAATTATCCGGTATTGACTACACATAGATCAAGGCGACCTAAACTGCAGTAACAGAGTCCAAAATGATGTTTTCAGCAATAATAAATCTTCATGGAGCATTCCTAGCCATCCATAGCCACTCGAGCAGCATTGCTGAGGATGCTGCATAGACTGCTGATACAACGAGATGCAACTAGACCCGATCAGCTTAGAGTCCAGGTAAATAGGAATCTCGCCTACAGTATGAATAATTTTAAAAATAAATTAATTTTAAATATTTTCATAAAATTTATGAAAATGCATGATCAATGACTTATTACACTGCTATATGTTATGATGTGATATGTTATGTTATGACATGATGTGAAATGCCCTAATGATGATGTGATGATTAATGTGTGATGTATGCAATATTTAAATTATATTGTTGATCACCTTTAAGTTAAGCATGATTATGGTTTAAGATTCAAGAATTATGAAATTGTGATGTCATGTAGTAATAAGTCATACTGCATACACACAATAATGCGAGTGAAACTTATAAGATAAGTTAAGGGTGTCATACCAACCTCCCAACCCACAGGGAGGCTCTATGTTAAAGAAATGAATAATCTTGGTGTCGTTGGGACGTCGCGAACCCTAACTTCTCAAGACTCACGCGCAACTGGTACGATCACTAGGGCCCAAAGTAAGAAGATAAGATACAGCTTAAATAATTAAGCATAAAATGCTCATGCATATTTTTATAAAAATGGTTTTTAATTATGTTTTGCCAGACTAATTTTCTACTTGTCGAGTGAAAGCTCATTCAAGTATGTTCATACTGTAGGTAAGAAAACCTGTCAGTGGTACTTGATTGGCAGTGGTGAGCAGCGGACGAATGGTGAACATGGGAATGGATACCACTTATGCAATGTAATATTTTTGCATTTTTATATTACGAATTTATGCATGTTTTATTTTACAAAATTTTTTATGTTTACACCTTACGAAAATATGTGCATATGAACAAGTAAATAATTTACATAATTATGCTTTTAAAAACCGAGCTTGAGTTTACACAACCTTGGTTCAAAGGATTTTAAAGTTTAAGAATGTTGTTATACATAATGCAACAATTACACGAACTATTTAAGTAAGAAAATTATTAATTTATTTAGGATTAAAACGGTTATTAAGTTTTACGTTATGTTAATAAATGAATTTTATGGATATGTTTTTATGAAATTATTATGAAAGTTTAAAGGAAAAGCTTTAAGAAATTAGTATCTTAAACTTAAAAGTTTCAGTTATAAGAAATTATGTTTTGGCTAGTTTAATAAGGTTTGATGCAACAAATGTGCGAAGTCTTCAAGTGAGAAAATTATATGATCATTTATAATAAGAAAATGATTACATAAGTTTTATACCAAAATAAGTAACGATTTTATGAATATGTTTTTAGGAATTTACTTTTATGAAAGCTTAGATGATTATGCTTCAGAAATTATTATTATTATGACGATTTAAGTAAACGAGTTCCAAGTAATTATTATTATGATAAGTTCTGAAAAGATTAAGTTTTAAGATATCAATATATTATGTTTAAGATGTTAAATTAGAAGTAAAAATATATAATGATTTTTAAAAAAGTTTCAAAGAGCATTTAAATGGGATTTTATTTTAATATTTAATTTAAAATTATTTTGAAAATAGTTTTATTTAAATTGAGAAATGTCTTTAAAGTAATAGTTGCTAAATAATTATCCTCATGTTTGAAAAGAAAAGTTTAAAGAAATTACTATGGTTATGTTAAAACGTAATTATTATTATTACGTTATCATCACGTTGAGAAATTTATGTTATTATATTCGGTTTACGAAAGTAAGTTTTAAGAAATGATTATTATATCTTTCAAAATTACACGTTGAGAATTCTTTATTATCAAGAATTCATTTATTACTAAGTTTTGGAAAACAATTAATACTTCCTTTAAAGCTTTATGCCAAGGATTCGATAGCAAGAATCCATTTAAAAAAATTATTTTGAAATTTTTGTACTTTATTCTTAAGTATATTAAAGTTTATGACCATGTTTAAGTTAAGTGACGGCCACGTAGGGAGGGTCCTACGTGGCCGTCACATCAGACATCCCTAAGCTTCTTGAAAACATAATCCATGACGCTTTCATAGCATTACCTAATAGTTTATGCACCCTTGAAGACTTATTCGTAGTTGCGAATAGGAGTCTATTAGCCATTCACACTAAACCTATAGGTCTTTTAAATGTAAATGGTTTTTTTGACAGTCTTTTAAAGTTTTTAAATTACGTTGTGGAAAAAAACTTCATTGTAGAATCGTAGAGACAAATCTTTATTACTGCTTCAACAGTAACAATTTGCTTAACAAAATGCAAGTCATTCATCGGAGTCTGACACTACAACGTCTAAGCTTGATCGGAAGAAAGAAAACAAGAAATGGCTATTGGATTTGAACCTCCACTAGTAATCTTTTAGTTTTACATATAGGATGTCTATTTGTACTTCTTGTGTGTTGAATAGCTGTTCTCCTTTACATCCTGTATTTTTATGACATGCTAGTATTAAAACCTTTAGATTCATTGATTCCAGTATTGGGATGGCTAATATTTCGAAATAACTAGGACTCTTGAAATGTACCTTGTCCGATCTTTTGTTTTATTGATGCCTTTGGATTCTTCATGCTTGCATGATTGGGATAGCTGATTCTACAAAGTGCTTTGTACTCTCAAAATATATCCACATCATGTTTGTAACATATAACATTCTATTAATGCTTTGTGGAAATGCCAAAGTTAATTGGGGAATGCTCCATAGAAAAAAAAATTATGTTATTTGTTTTGAGTGTTTTTATTTTGAGAGAATAACTGTTTATGGGAGGACCCACCAAGTTTGTCTACAATTTTAGGTTCCTGCTAAACTCTCTATATATTATTTTAATGTGTGTTTTAAATATAATGTTTGTGTTGTTTATTCCATTATTAGTATTATGTTTTAATTTATTTTGGCTTGGATTGTGAAGCAAGACAAGATACCCAAATGTTTTCTAGCAATACCCCAAATCTAATTATAAACCATAGTTTAAAAAAAGAATCAAGGACTGTAAAACGGTCATTAGCATATGCACTTCTCTAGCCATATTCTAAGGCCACAATGCAGAGTTAAAATTTGAAGCCTTTTAGCAATACTATTACACGAGATTAGATGTATAGAGTAAGTTTAAATTTCAAGAAAATGAATAGAGATATGATAACTTACATTGGAGATAAACAACATTGATGGTGTAGAGTTGGTAGCGAAAGCACAATGGATTTGTGATTATTGTCTGTAACATAGATTTGGAATTTTGAGGACAAAATTCTTTGTAGGAGGATAAAGCTTAACTCCCTTTATTTTAACGAGTATTAAGTATGTTAAATTTAATTATTAGTGTGCCAATATGAATTTTGTAAAATTTTATTTTATTACAAATATGACTAATTTCACTTTTTTCATCTATTTTTGAGTTTTAAAAATTTTAGACACCTATGTTGTAAAATTACCAAAATACCCCTAAATTTTCATATATTTACAAGAATGTTATTTTGGCATTTTTTGCTCAAAGTCTTCAAGGGAGACATTTTCTTCACTTTTTCCCTGACAACTTCACCTCCTCAAGAGCAAAAGAAGGTTGCCTTCCTTTCCTTTTATTCTTCTTCTTCTTCCTTCTTTTCCATCTTTCTTTGCTTCATCTATTCTTCCATGGCAGCCCAAAACACAACAAACCCAAAAAAAAACCAAACATCACATTCAAGCCATTTTGTCTCCACAATTTCCAAAAACAACCTCTTAGCAACTCATTGAGCAAGGAAACACGAGGATTTTGGTGATTAAAACAACGTTTTAAGCTTGAATTTAAGGCAAATTTTTTAAACTTAAACTTTGATTTTAATTTATGTTTTGTGTATGAAAATTGTTAGAAATATGTCTTTGAGGACTGTGGATGATTATATAACGTCTTTTATAGAAATATGTTAGAAACTTAGATTTGATCACAAAATGTGAGGGACTAATTTGGTCGTTTTTGGGAAATTTTCCAGGAAGAAAAATACAAAAATTGGGAAAAACGACATCAAAATTTGAAGATAAAAACGATGTCATTTAAAAAAAAAAACATTTGTCTTGAGCTAGGCAAGATTTAAACGATGACTAGGGGGATGTAATGCCCCCTCACGGGATGTCACAGTTACCATCTCATAACATCTATTATTTATAATAAAACAAAATTTTATAGAATTTGAATAATCACAGCAATATGAAATAGCTTAATTTTTTTTTAAACAAGACTTATTAATCAAATTAAATAACTTCATCTAAAAAAAGTATAGTTGCAACATTATCAAAAATATTAAACTTAATAAAATATCTTAAAACTTGCGAAATTTTATAAAATAATTGAAAAACTAAATTTGTAGAATTGTAAACAATTGAATAAAAGTTAAATCATTATTAACATAGGATGCGTCGCTCCGATATTCTGTTTCCGCCACCACGCACACACCTGTGCCGAGCTCCTCCATCCTCATACCTAACTCTTGTTCCTAGTTGCAATATGAAAAACATCAAGTAAGCATAATGCTTAGTAAGTACACCCTAATTCTCACAAAACCTTTTCATCAATTAACAATGTTTAATAAAATAAATTCATCATGAAATAAATATATTTTATTTTTAAAATAATATATATAGTAATACTTCAAAATATCATAAAGTAGGGCCTTGGCGTTGTACCGTCATCGTCAAGCGTGCTTGTCATGCAAAGAGTGAGGTAGCGACCCCCAAACCAACTGTAACAAAGATGAAGCGACCGCTCACCAGTCGGTTTGCTCATCGGACCCCATCATCACCATCAATCTGTCAAATATACAACGCCTTTTTAAAACATCAAAATAATAGTATAGATAATACATATGTATAGGTTTTCATCAAAAAAAAAGAAAAAGAAAAGATATCTGTCAAATAAAATAATGAGGTAAAAATAACATCATCTTTCATCGGTTCTTAACAATATTCTCATTATTAAAAATCCTCATCTCAAAACGTTTTTATAACATACCATCAACATCAATCTTTTTAATTTTGAACAATCATATTGTAGGTGAGAGATGTACTTACTTAATCTCTAAGTGATACGACGACTCAGGTCTTCGGTGTGCTCGCTTCTTTGAAGAGTTCCTGCCAAACATTCATATTGACCATAAGTCACTAATAATACTATTAACAACATATAAATATCTCATACTATCATTAAACATCACCTCATCAAGTCATAACATCAAGAAGCACAAAATCACAATTTATGATCCTAAGGCCTAATTCCCAAAAGTAGGCAGAATGACCTTTATTTACTTAAAAATTCATAATAGTTTCATCTTAACTCCAAATAAGTTAAATCTAGTGGCATTAGAAACTAGGCTCAACAACAAAGAATTTGATATATTATATACATATTTTCATAATAATTTGCATGAAGAAAAAGTCCTTGAATATCAATCTAAATTTTAGGTCTGTGTAAACTGCACAGCTTTCAAGGTCAACTTCAAAAAATCATAACTATTTAAAGAAAACTCCGATTCAAGTTATTCGAAGGCCAAACAAAAGCTAAAGATTTTATATTTGAGAAAAATATAAGAAAAATATAAACAGAGCAATACAGAATCAAAAATTATTGAAACACCTTGGCTATCAGTTTTTTATATGAAAAGTAGGCATAAGGATTCAAAAAATTTAAATACCAATCTGTGACCTTAAAAAACCTCTATTAAAACAGTAAACACATAATTAACATGAAGCTAATTGATAATAAAATACACCCATAAAGATCTACATAACAAAAATATGAAAATCTATGATATTTTCAATCTAGGGTTTAATGAGAGGTTAGTCAAAACAACCAAATCATCAACTCTTTTTAATCACTAATTGACATGATACACATTTGATGATAGAATCCATTTGATGATAAAAATAATTCCAATACTAACATAATAAACCAAAACATCAAACAAACATGTTAAATAATTAATACACTTACCAAGATGAATGCAATTAGGGAGACTAAAAATTTTGATAAAGCCCAAGAAAACCAAGTATATAGCCAATCAATGAGGAAGGAATAAAGTGTGAGTCTAAGGTTACTAATAGGAGGTCTTTATATAGTTTTTATATGGAGACTAAAACCTTAATCCTACTTTAATTCAGCTTCCTTTTTTTTTTCTTTTTTTTTTTTCGTGTTTATTCTTTTTTTTCCCCTACTCACGGCAAGTTTTGCCGCAAGCCTAAAAGCCAAGGCCCCCAAGCGTATATAATTATATATATACACATACATAACATAAAACAAATTACTAGTATATTATATATATATATATATAAGTTATATACTCTTTTATATATATATATATTAAATAAAAACAATTCAATTAATTAATTTCTTCTTATTATACTCTATTCAATTAAAACAAAACAAAATGTATCATCATGTATTATATCATAGATAGCCATAATCTATACATAATTGGCATGAAACTTTTTCCTAGCACATCGAACCCCTCATCGTTTTCACCTGTAACATCACTAAGTAGCATGTTAGTAATAATATCACTATCGTCAATTTTAGCGTTAGACTCTCTATTTGCCTTTAAATAGAAAACTTTGGTGTTATAATCCCTCCTACCTTATAAAAGTTTTGTCCTTGAAACTTGGAACAATTCAAGACACCTAGCCTTTATATCATCCTCTCGTTTCCATGTTGCCTTCTCTACTTGATGATTACGCCATAACACTTTTTCCAATGCCATCTCTTTGTTCCTTAGCTTTCGAACTTCTCTATCCAAAATCTCTATAGGTTTCTCCTCATAACTCAAGTTTTCTCGAACCTGTATCGTTTGTGGTTTGATCACATGTTCAGGGTCTGCTACATACTTCTTTAGCATTGAGACATGGAAAACATTGTGAATAGTCGACATCTCCTTGGGCAAATCCAACTCATAAGCCACATTGCCAACTTGCTTCGTAATCTCGTAAGGTCCTATATAACCTGGACTAAGCTTCCATTTCTTGCCGAATCTCATTACTCCTTTCATTGGGGCCACTTTAATAAGATCAGAGTCACCCACGATAAACTCTAGAGGCCTTCGTTGTACATCAGCGTAGCTCTTTTGTTAGCTCTGAGCAGTCTCAATTCTTTGGTGAATGATCATCACTACTTCTATCGTCTTATCTACAAAGTCTATCTTCTTTTTCATCTCAGTTTCCATCTCTTTCCTTTCTTCTGCCTCATGCCAATAAATTGGTGTCCTACACCGCCTCCCGTACAATGCCTCATATGGTGCCATCCTTATTGTTGCCTGGTAACTGTTATTGTAAGCAAATTTTGCCAATGGTAATTTCTTGCACCAACTTCCTTTGAAGTCTAAAGCACAAGCACAAAGCATATCCTCTAATATCTTATTAGTCCTCTTAGTTTGTCCATCTGTCTGAGGATGAAAAGCAGTACTAGATTGTAGTTTCATTCCCATAGCTGCTTGAACACTTTTCCAAAAGTGTGATGTAAATCTACTATCTCTATCCAAGATAATAGATTGGGAACACCGTAAAGTCTCACTATTTCCTTGACATATAGATGGGCAAGCTTCTCTAATGAATACGTCATCCTCACTAGTAGAAAATGCACAAATTTTGTCAGCCTGTCAACTATCACCCAAATAGCATTGAATCCGTTAATAATCTTAGGTAACCAATTTATGAAGTCCACAGCTATATTTTCCCATTTTCACTTAGGTATTTGAATAGACTGCAACACTTCTCCTAGTCTCTAGTGTTTTGTCCTGACTTGCTGGTAGGTCAAGCATTTCTTCTTATATTTGGCCACATCTCTCTTCATTCTGAACCACCAAAAATTGTTTCTCATGTCATTATACATCTTAGTGGAACCAGAATGCATATTATAGGGTGTACATGAGCTTCTCCCAACACTTTCTTCCTCAAGTCATCGACGTTTGGCACATGTAATCGATCTCCCAAAAATAGAACTTCATCGTCAGACACATAGAAACCATCGCGTTTCCCCTCTTTTACCTCCCATTTGATCCTTAGAAGACTGAGTTCTCGATCTTGTTTCTCTTGAATGTCATCAAACAATGTCGGAGCCAAAGTCAAAGATGATAGTGGTCCTAAAATCAACTCTATCCCAAAATCCACAATCTCTTTTTGCAATGGCTGGAATCTTTTATGTATTGACATCAATGCTGCAGAAGATTTTCTACTCAGTGCATCAGCCACCTTGTTCGCCTTGCCTGGATGATAAAGGATCTCACAGTTATAGTCTTTACTAACTCCAGCCATCTTCGGTGTCTTATATTCAAGTCTTTTTGCATGAAGAAGTACTTCAAGCTTTGGTGATCAGTGAAAATCTTGCAATAGACTTCATACAAATAGTGCCTCCATATTGTAAGTGTGAAAATCACAGTAGCCAATTACAAATCACGAGTAGGGTATGTCTTCTCATAATCTTTCAAGTCTTGAGGCGTAGGCTATTACTTTCTCTCTCATGTTGCATTAACACGGTACCAAGACCTATTTTTTGAAGAGTCACTATAGATCAGAAACCCTTCATCACCTTCTGGAATTGTCAGAATAGGTGCACTCGTTAGTCTCCATTTTAACTCTTGGAAACTTTGCTCACATTCATCACTCCATTCAACTTTTTTTTCCTTTTTGAGTAAGTGCTGTTAGAGGCATAGCCAACTTGGAAAAACCTTCTACAAACTTCTTGTAATATCTTGCTAACCCTAAGAAACTTCTTATCTCACTAACATGCTTTCATTGACTCCAACTGTTAACAGCTTCCACCTTTGCTGGATTAACCACCACACCATCTTTAGAGATCAAATGGCCCAAGAATGCCACAAGATCTAGCCAGAATTCACACTTCAAGAATTTGATGTAAAGCTGATGATTCTTCAATGTTTGCAGCACAATCCTCAAATGCTCACTATGCTCCTTATGAGACTTTGAGTAAATAGGGATGTTCTCGATAAATACAATCACAAATTTATCAAGGAAATCCCTAAACACTCTGTTCATTAGATCCATAAATGCTGTAGGAGCATTTGTCAATTCAAAAGGCATAATCATAAACTTATAGTGACCATACCTTGATAGTCTATGCAAAGGGTACTTGTTCCTTGGCAACGGGTACTTGTTCCTTATAGTCACCTTGTTTAGCTCTCGATAGTCTATGCAAAGCCTCACCGACCCATCCTTTTTCTTTATAAATAATACTGGTGCTCCCCACGGTGAATGGCTTGGTCAAATAAATCCTTTCTCAAGAAGATCTTTCAACTGTTCATGTTATTCTTTCAACTCTACAGGTGCCATTGATATGGTGCTTTTGATATAGGCTCCATACCAAGCACAAGTTTAATCCCAAATTCAATCTCACTATTAGGTGGTAACTTGGAAAATCATTAGAAAAAACCTTTATGAATTCACTAACAACTAGCACATCATCAATCTTCAGCTTTTCTTCCTTCTTCTTATCAACTATGTTAGCTAGAAAGCCTATACATCCATTGGCTAACATTTTTTGAGCCTTCGCTGTAGAAAAAAAGATCTTTGTCTTCTTTCTCGGTTTGCCAACAAACTCTAACCATTCTTCACCTTCAGGTCTAAACTCAACTCATTGCTTTTGGCATTCAATGGATACATTATACTTGTCTAAGAAATCCATCCCTAGGATCACATCATAGCCGTACATGTCAAGCACTACCAGATCACTATAAAGTTCTCTATCAACAATATTTATCAGCAAAGCACGTAGCCAATGAGTAGACATCATGACTTCTTCAGAGGGTAGTGATGTCGTGAATCTCTGCCTCAATTCATCCTATGGTCTGTCTACATGCTTATCCTCTCCTAATGTCGCCCTACTATCTATTAGTTATTGAATCAAATGTAAAGTCACTTATTATCTAAGTTATAGTAAGAACAACTTACTTGGAAGATGCTGGTATGAATGCATGGCGATGGCATGATAGAATTCAAAAACCTCTTTGATAACATATCTGTAATGCCCTCTCACGAGACGTCACAGTTACTATCTCATAACATCTATTACTTATGATAAAACAAAATTTTATAGAATTTGAATAATCAAAGCAATATGAAATAGCTTAAAATTTTTTTTAAACAAGACTTATTAATCAAATTAAATAACTTCATCTAAAAAAAATATAGTTGCAACATTATCAAAAATATTAAACTTAATAAAGTATCTTAAAACTTGCAAAATTTTATAAAATAATTGAAAAACTAAATTTGCAGAATTGTAAACAATTGAATAAAAGTTAAATCATTATTGACGGAGGATGCGTCGCTCCGATATTTCGTTTCCGCCACCACGCACACACCCGTGCCGAGCTCCTCCATCCTCATACCTAACTCTTGTCCCTAGTTGCAATATGAGAAACATCTAGTAAGCATAATGCTCAGTAAGTACACCCTAATTCTCACAAAACCTTTTCATCAATTAACAATGTTTAATAAAATAAATTCATCATGAAATAAATATATTTTATTTTTAAAATAATATATATAGTAATTCTTTAAAATATCATATAGTAGGGCCCTAGCATTGTACCATCATCGTCATGCGTGCTAGCCATGCAAAGAGTGAGGTAGCGACCCCCAAACTAACCGTGACAAAGATGAAGCGATCGCTTACCGGTCAGTCCGCTCACCAGATCCCGTCATCACCATCAATCTGTCAAATGTACAAAACCTTTTTAAAACATCAAAATAATAATATAGATAATACATATATATATATATAGGTTTTCATTAAAAAAAGATATCCATCAAATAAAATAACGAGGTAAAAATAACATCATCTTTCATTATTTTTCATTAATTTCCTCATTATTAAAAATCCTTATCTCCAAACGTCTTCATAACATATCATCAACATAAATCTTTTTGATTTTGAACAATCATATTGCAGGTGAGACATGTACTTATCTGATCTCTAGGCTTACTCAATTTTTTATAGTAGGTGACACGATGACTCAGGTCTTCGGTGTATTCGCTTCTTTGAAGAGTTCATACCAAACATTCATATTGACCATAAGTCACTAATAATACTATTAACAACATATAAACATCTCATACTATCATTAAACATCACCTCATCACGTCATAACATCAAGAAGCATAAAATCACAATTTATGAACCTAAGGCCTAATTCGCAAAAGTAGGTAGAATGACCTTTATTTACTTAAAAATTTATAATAATTTCATCTGAACTCCAAATTAGTTAAATCTAGTGGCATTAGAAACTAGACTCAAAAACAAAGAATTTGATTCATTACGCGCATATTTTCACAATAATTTGCATGAAGGAAAAGTCCTTGAATATCAGTCTAAATTTCAGGTCTGTGTAAACTGTACAACTTTCAGGGTCAACTTCAAAAAATCATAACTATTTAAAAAAAACTCCGATTCAAGCGATTCAAAAGTCAAAAGAAAGCTGAAGATGTTTAGTATTGAGAAAAATATAAGAAAAATATAAACAGGGCAATACAGAATCGAAAATTATTGAAACACTAGGGCTGTCAGTTGTTTGTATGAAAAGTAGGCATAAGGCATTAAAAAATTTAAATACCAATATGTAACGTAATAAAACCTTAATTAAAGTAGTAAACTCATAATTAATATGATGCTAATTGATAATCAAATACACCCATAAAGATTTACAGAACAAAAATATGAAAATCTATGATATTTTCAATCTATGGGTTTAATGAGAGGTTAGTCAAAACAACCAAATCATCAACTCTTTTCAATCACCAATTGACATGATACACATATGATGATAACAATAATTCCAATACTAACATAATAAACTTAAACATCAAACAAACATATTAAATAATTGATACACTTACCAAGATGAATGTAATTAAGGAGACTAGAAATTTTGATAAAGCCCAAGAAAACCAAGCATAAAGCCAATCAATAAGGAAGGAATGAAGTGTGAGTTTAAGGTTACTAATAGGAGGTCTTTATGTAGTTTTTATATAGAGATTAAAACCCTAATCCTACTTTAATTCAATTTTTTTTTTCCTTTTTTTTCCACATTTATTCTTTTTTTTTCCCTACTCATGGCAAGTTTTGCGGCAAGCCTAAAAGCCAAGGCCTCCAAGCGTATATAATTATATATATACAGATACATAACATAAAAAAAATGACTAGTATATTATTATATATACAATATAAGTTATATACTCTTATATATATATAAATATAATATATATATATATATATTAAATAAAAACAATTCAATTAATTAATTTCTTCGTATTATACTCTATTCAATTAAAACAAAACAAAATGCAGCATCACATACTATATCATAGATAACCATAATCTATACATAATTGGCATGAACCTTTTTCCTAGTACATCAAACCCCTCGTTATTGTCACTTGTAACATCACTAAATATCACGTTAGTAATAATATCACTATTGTCAATTTTAGTATTAGACTCTCTATTTGCCTGTAAATAGAAAGCTTGGGTGTTACAAGGGAAGAGTAATAGGAAGCTGAACCATTATGACAAAGATATATATTTGATAATTTATGTCACAAAAATATTAAGTATGTTTGCTATAAAAATGTAATTTTGTGTAATTTTGTTTAAATGAATATTAAGTTTTTTAATTGTTTTGTTTTAAACATTTTATGACGGGATAATTTATTTTAAAAATCAATTTTTAATCATATTTTGTACCAAATTAAAATTTATTTTAAGTTCTTAAATTGTTATATTTATGTTAGAAAGTTTTTATAATATTTTGTAATGATGAAGGCATGATAAAAAAAAATTAAAATTAGAAAATTAGTAATTGAGTTAAATTTATAATTTGTTATATGTCTTAAGGTTAAAGGTGTACTTGGATCATACTTGATGTGAATAGATGTAATGCCCCTAAGCGGGGGTTAACAGTTTTTATTAAGTAAAATGAAGATTAGAAAATAAACATAAATCATCAAAGTAATTTGCTTGGGACTTAAATAAAAACTCTCAAATTAAAATAAAAACATAAACAAATAAATAAACTATAGTTTAATGTAGCACCTTAAATTTTAATAATATACAACTATCATCATCATCATTTCAACCCTCAATAAATCTTAATACAGTCACAGAAAGTAACAATACATGCTTACATTATCATGCAGATCATTCTTTGCATTCGAACCAATCCCAACATAATATAGCTACTTAGCTTCTCCAACTATTTTTCTTGTAGCCACCTTACCCTTAGTGAGTCCTGAAAAGATGAACATATCAGGGAATGAGCGACAACATGCTCAGTAGGAAAAACCATTACTCACCTTAAGGTTTTATTCTTACCATATTAAACCTGCATGGCTAGTTAATTTACATCGTATACCAGATTATGAGGTTTATTATGATCATATCTCGTGGATACCATAGTTAACCATTACCAAGTTTTACACTTATACATATATACAAATATTACAATTCATCATTATTCCTAGGTATCCACATTAAATAAAATAACACTCCACTTATCAAAACCCAAATGGGCGAGCTTAGCCACCCTCCAAACATTCCGAGGGCATTCTGGTGAGGGGACATCAAGCCCCGAGTCCTCACCAAGTCGATTCTTGTACAGTGCATTCTGGGACTTTCGACCCAAGGAAGCGTCATCACCTTCCCCCTATTTTACCTTTTAGGGTATTCGTGCCCAAGGACGTAACCGCTGCCCTCTTCACGTCTCACCATTTCTCAATGTTCCATCATTATTTATAGAATCAATTTTCCTAACCATGCTTTCCAACTTATAACAACATATGTTAATTCATTATGTTCCTCGCTAATCAATACAGGGCGAGTTTATGTCATAGTTTCATATGTGATTCTCATATAATAGCAGTTCAACATAGATACATATATCTTGTGGTAAAACAATTAATTTAAATTCCATAAAAACCTCACAAAAGATGAGTAATAGAATCCCTACCTT
>CAMOHE010051618.1:0-13390 GCA_946598075.1 Artocarpus hirsutus
GGAATAATGGTGAATTGTAATATTTATATATATGTATAAGTGTGAAACCTGGTAATGGTTAACTATGGTATCCACAAGAGATGATCATAATAAACCTCATAATCTGGTATATGATGTAAATTAACTAACCATGCAGTTTTAATGTGGTAATGAATAAAACCTTAAGGTGAGTAATAGTTTTCCCTACTGAGCATGTTGTCGCTCATTCCCTGTTATGTTCATCTTTTCAGGACTCACTAAGTGTGAGGTGGCTACAAGAAAAATAGTTAGAAAAGCTATGTAGCTATATTACGTTAGGATTGCTTTAAATGCAAAGAATGATCTTCATGATAATGTAAGCATCCATTGTTACTTTCTATGACTGTATTAAGATTTGTTGAGGGTTGAAATGATGATGATGACAGTTTATATTATTAAAATTTAAGGTGCTACATTAAACTATGGTTTATTTAATTGTTTATGTTTTATTTTTATTTTGAGAGTTTCTATTTAAGTCCCGGGCAAGTTACTTTGATGT
Organism: Artocarpus hirsutus; assembly: GCA_946598075.1. Taxonomy (NCBI): domain Eukaryota; kingdom Viridiplantae; phylum Streptophyta; class Magnoliopsida; order Rosales; family Moraceae; genus Artocarpus; species Artocarpus hirsutus. The sequence goes on from CAMOHE010051618.1 coordinate 518, forward strand.
TTTGTCTTTATTTTTTGATTTTTATTTTATTTATTTAAAAACTGTTAACCCCCACTTAGGGGCGTTACAGAATTTTTGGTATCAGAGCCTAGGTTCGGTTAACCTAGGGAGTGTAGCACCACTTTAAAAATTTATTCTTGTGATAGTTTTGAAGTTGAATTTTCATTGTCATCATCAAAATAAACATTCAAATTGATTTATACAGTCTAGAAGGAAAGTATTAATAATCATGAGGGAATGATAATTATATGGAATAGGTTTATAAGTAGAATACTTATGTGAGATTCGTATAATATTAGGATCTATAAGCATATTTAATTCATATAGAGTGATGAGAAATTCATGTTGATACGAGGATTTAGGAACCTTTTAATCTCGTGAAAAGTAATAAGAAATATATGGTTTGATTTGTTAATTTCAAAGTTTGGCATTGATATGTCAAATTCTTCGTAATTGATTCAGACCTAAGTAGTGATTATGTATGGATTCGAGTGTCAATAACTATTCTTGAAAGTTTTGTTTACTTGAAGAATATGAGATAAGTTAGAATTCATGGTATTAAATCTTGAGTGAGATAAATGTTAGATTTTTGGTCTGTTGAGACTGTGTAAAGGCAAAGAATATATAAATTTTAAGGTTGGAATATTTTGCTATATATATTATGCTTAAGTCGTAACATCAAAAGTCTCTACTCATTGATTTGATCTATGTTGGAAGACGTAAATCATGTTGATTTCAAGGTTGGTCACATTCTAAACCCTTGGTGGTAATGATGATGAGTCCATTGATAGATGCTAAGTATTAAGGATAACATATGAGCGAATGCATTGTTCAATAAGGCTTTGATTTAAACAAATTATTTGAATTACTAGATGATTATGTTATGGACTGATTTAAATACCATTTAGGAAGATCCCTGATTGTCGTGAAATTAGATTTGTTATTCATAGTTATTTTTATTTTTAGTGGACTTTGAAATGGACATAAGATCTGTATGAATTAGTTTTTAATTTTATGTTTGTTATTTAACTTGTTCTAAATATGTGAAGGTCCAAAACAATCTGACCCATTTCAACTTCGAACATTTGGGCCTAGTCCAAGTCCTGAATCAGTTTGACTCACACTGTCTCTCCCACGTGGCCTCTATATGTGTCATCTATAGTGGTTTAATCATTGTTTACATATACGTCTACTGTACATGGGAGCTTATTTCTCTGAGCTCACACACTCTCTCTTAATTTGTTATTCTCTCTCTAGATCGTAAATCTTCTTTCTCTCTAGAGCTTCTTATTCGTCTAAAAGAAGAAGGAATTCTAGGATTCTGCAATTTACTGTCTCAATTTTTCCTTTCTGTTTACTCTTCTTTCATCTTATCATGGACCCAAAGTACCAACACCTGAGAAAGTATTTCCCATCACTCTCCCAAAAGATTCTCAGAAAGAAATACAAAGCCAGAATCACGCGGTTGTGGATTCTTATGCGTTTTGGTATCCCTTGTGATGTGAGAATGTTGATAGAGGGGAAAGTCTGTCTGAATAACTTCAGTCAAGACGTTGGTTTACTAGGAACAGGTACCAGTCGTAGTGCAAAGAAAAGAAGAGCTCGTGCTATCGTGGTAACGTGCAGTAAATGTGGAAGACAAAATTGTAACGGTAAATGTACTTTACCTGGTTATATGTCTACGAATAGAGAGGATAAAATAAGGTTTTGTAAGGATGGACTTTTAAAGGAGAACTTCGATAGCATCCATCCTCCTCTTCATGGTCACCCTAGTAGATATGTTCAATGAGCTATTTTTAAACTCTGGCCTAAATTTCATGCAGAAAGACAACCTCTCAAAAATATGGTATTTCTAGATCCTATTTGCCAAGCCATAAGAAAACTAGATGGGGAATAAGTCATCGCTTTATAAAGGTTGTTTAGTCTTTGTTTGTTTGAGACAATTTTAGTTGATGTTCAACAGTTTGTGTTTTTCTTTTACTTAGAATATTTATTTTCATGTTCGAAATAATTGTGATTATTAAATTTATACAGTAAGTTTTAGTTTCTCATTTAATTTATGGTTTTCTTAAACATATATATAATAAAATATATTATCTTATCAGACACGTCAAATACGGTTCAGTAACATGTTCGAATTTTGAAAACTTATCCAGATATTTCAAGATTTGTGTCTCAAATTTTAAAAGTTCTACAGTATTTGTCGTTTATATTGAATTTCTAGACTCGATGTATATTTGCCAAAAGGTCTACAGTTGTGTTAAGAAGGCCTTTTGTCAAACCATTCTCAATTGTCAAAAGTTATGCAATTAGAGTCTAATCTTTTTCAAAGAGTAAATCAGATTTTCTGTAAACTATCAATCACCTTATCTTACTTTTTTACCCGCACAAGATTTTGTTTAAATCTTTGGATTACCTTTTCATTTCATACTCGTCTATTTCTTTAGTCCTTTTTATGTATTTTTCATCCTTAAAACCTCATGTTGAACCTGAAGTCTAAGTGGAATAGACATACACAATCACTTATATAAACTAAGTAAGTCTACCTCCAAGTCCATCAAGAAATTAAAGAATGTCTGTGTCTTTTGTGGTTCCAATCTTGGAAAAGATAAAGCCTATGTAGAAGCTGCAAAACACTTAGGACAAGTCCTAGCACGCAAGAAGATTAACATAATCTATGGGGGTGGTAGTATGAAAATGATGAAAAATATGATGCTAGCAGCTAAGTCTAATGATGCTACAGTTGTAGGGATTTGGTCTCATATTCTAGCTGAAGGAAACCTTTATAAGGAAACCATAGGTAAGGAAAAAGGAGTCAAGAGCATCCCTAGAAATTTTAAAACCATAATCAATAATTCTAATGCTTTTATAGCATTACCCGGTGGTCTAGGTACTCTTGAGGAAATATTTATAGCATAATCAATAAGTTTAATGTATGGTTTTGAATAGAAGTGTTTGTGTTATATATTTCATGGTTATGTTTTAGTTTACCAGTTGTAAATCACAGTCCAAGGATAGTGAATGACTGAAAAATGGTATGATTAGCGTGTGTATTCTCTGATCAAAATGTTAAACCATAATACAGTGTTGTGAATTTGAATCTAGTTAGAGATACTCTTGTTTAAATATTTAATATTTAGAGTAAGGTTTATACTCCAAGCTAATGAAAGGAGATGCAATAACCACATTTGGAGACAAATAACATTGGCGGTTTAGAGTCGGAAGTAGAATCATTATGGAATTGTGATTTCTATTAGTATTATTAGATTTGAAATTTTGAGGACGAAATTTTTAAAGGAGAGGAGAGTTGAAACACCCGTTATTTTAATGTGTATGATTTTTGTAAAATCATATGAATAAAATGTCACTTTAGTACTTTTACTAAGTCTCTGTAGTAAATATTTTAAATCTACCTATCACTCACTTCTACCAATCTTGTCCCGCTACATTAATGCTTAATTAAGTAGCCTCAACTACTAGGAGACATAGATATGTTTTCTCAACCACCTTTTTAATGCTTTCTTCATTTTCTTCTACAACTTACCCTATTTGCCCCCTCAATTATGTTAACATTATTTGCTAAAAGTCTCCATGGGAGACATGATAATATTTTCTTTTAATGCTCATTTAATTCTCTCCCGTTCCTCAATTATTTTGATGCCTATTTATTCAATCATCACCACTCTCTTCTCTAGTTTCTCATTTTCTCCTTTCTCACTTTAATTTTCAACTAAAGACACAAGGCGTAAAGCTCTCTTTGCAACCACGACAACTATAATTTTCAGCCACGTTTGAAGTTGTTTTGGAGTCAATACAAGCTTGATTTTTAACCCGAACTTTGGTGTTTTTAAAATGAATTTTGAGGTAGGTTTTCTTTAATTCAAACTTGGCTTTAGTATGTATTTTCTTCATATTTAATGCATGTTTTCCTCATTATTTACAAGAAAAGTTAGAGATATAGTTTGATGATGATTTTGGTATAAAACTCATGAGAATATATTTATTATGATTATAGAATGTATGCTGCCTATTTTGGAATGGTTTTGAAATTTTAAATGAGAATAATATGCTTTGAGTTTAAGAAAAACTTAACATTCTATAAATCTTGTATTATCTCTATGGGCAGTAACTCTTTTTTGAAATTCTGAGATTAGATGAAAATGAATTTTATAAATTGGTTTACATATTTTAAAAGTAGACGTCCTAAGCTTTCCAACGAGCTATCATGAGCCTAAATCGGAGTTATATTTTATTTTCTATGAATTTTTCAATTCACGGGTTAGAAACTAGTAAACCTACCAATGGCAGTATACTATCCGTTTACCTTAAGTAAACCACCCAATAATTCATGTGCTAATTGTAGATAGTGAACCCAACTTTGTTCACCTTCTAATCGGTGATTGTCTTGCAACCTTTTCAAAACCATCTTAAGTGATTTATGAATCTTATTAGAGACTGAAATCTATAGATTTATACTTAATTCATTTATGGATGTGGTTACATGTTGTGCTTTAGTTTTAATTGTCCTTATGCATACCTTAGGATTAAGGGTGTGTGGAGCTTACGTTAATTAAATTTGGAGATTAAAGATTGTTAAGAAGCTTGAAATGTAGGGATTCTATTACTCATCTTTTGTAAGGTTTTTATGAAATTTAAATTGATTGTTTTATAACAAGATATATATATCTATGTTGAACTGCTATTATATGAGAATCACATATAGAACTATGACATGAACTCGCCTTGTATTGATTAGCGAGGAATATAATAAATTAACATATGTTGTTATAAGTTGAGAAGCATGGTTAGAAAGATTAACTCTTTAAATGATGATTAAATATTGAGGAAATGGTGAAACGTGAATAGGGCGGCGGTTACGTTCTTGGGCACGAATACCCTAAAAGGTAAAATAGGGGGAAGGTGATGACGCTTCCTTGGGTCGAAAGTCCTAGAACACACTGTACAGGAATCGACTTGATGAGGACTCGGGGCTTGATGTCCCCTCATTGGAATACCCTCGGAATGTTTGGAGGGTGGCCAAGCTCGCCCATTTAGGTTTCGATAAGTTGAGTAATACTTTATGTAATGTGGATACCTAAGAATAATGATGAATGAGAATATTGTGTATATATATATATATGTATGAAACTTGGTAATGATTAACTATGGTATCCACGGAATATGATCATAATAAATCTCATAATTTGGATAATGATGAAAACTAACTAACCATGCAGGTTTAATGTGGTAAGAATAAAACCTTAAGGTGAGTAATGGTTTTTCCTACTGAGCATGTTGTCGCTCATTCTCTGATATGTTCATCTTTTTAGGACTCATTAAGTGTGAGGTGGCTATAAGAAAAATAGTTGGAGAAGTTAGGTAGCTATATTACGTTGGGATGGCTTTGAATGCAAAGAATGATCTTCATAATAATGTAAGCATCCATTATTACTTTCTGTGACAGTATTAAGATTTGTTGAGGGTTGAAATGATGATGATGACAGTTGTATATTATTAAAATTTAAGGTGTTACATTAAACTGTGGTTTATTTATTTGTTTATGTTTTTATTTTAATTTGAGAGTCTTTATTTAAGTCCCGGACGAATTACTTTAATGATTTATATTTATTTTCTAATCTTCATTTTATTTAATAAAAATTGGTAACCCCTACTTAGGGGCATTACACATATAAGTAGCGCCTTTGATAATTATTTTTGTTCAAGTAAAATGTGACTTCTGCTGTTATTTTAAGTGACTTTTCATGCAATACTGCTTTTCTCAACCTTTCAATATTTTCCCAAGGAGAAGGGAAAAAAAAAAAAAAAAAAAAAAAAAAGATTAAAAAGCAAAACTTATCCTTGTAAGCTTTTGCAGTGCTTTCTTCTACCCTCCGAATAAAGATTTGAAATTTAAGCACTTGTGTGGTAAAATTCATGTTTTTTTAAAGATACTGAGAGGGAATATTCCTTGCATGAAGGTGATTCTTTTTGGTATGGTTTTGACCATGAATTGGAAAAATCTTCTGATCTGGACAGGGAGTGGCAGCGAAGGCGTGAACAATTCCATACGGTACTTTGAGCCTTCGATGGTCTAATGTTGATTTCTCAGTTACTTGTTCTAGTTTCTTTTACAGTGTATATATTGAATTGTATTTTTGAGTTTTCCGTTCTTATAAACATATTAGATTGGATATCACGATGGTCTTATAGTGGGAAAAGAAGCTGCAGCGCAGGAAGGATTTAATATTGGCTTTAAGCAGTCAGTTTCTGTTGGGGACAAAGGGGGGATTGTTAGAGGTGTTACCAGGTATAATAACAAGAAAGCGGCGGAAACATGTTTTATTCTAGTTCTTTATTTCTTGCAACAAGTTCTATATTCTTTTGTTTTTGTTTTGTTTTATTTTTTATTTTTTTAATTGGTAATTGAATTCATTACATTTTTTTGAACCCTGTTAAGTGCACTAGCCTTGCTTCCAGACAGTTTGAAGGATAAAATGACAGACATGGAAGAAAGGAGAATCGAGTTTCAGAAATTGTATGAATCTGCGCATTCTCTTTCTACAACAGATGCTCTCAAATTGTTTAATGATTCTATTGTGGCGAAAAAAATTACGGAACAGGGTGAAAATGTTGAGGCTAGTTCCTATGGTAATTTTCCTCATCAGCAAAGATCAAAACAAAACCAACTAGAAAGTTACTATGGGTGCGTTTATGGTTCGAATCACGAAATTGAATTATTTTGCTGTAGTATTTTCTCTTATAAAGATTTAAATCTTCATTTAAATTTTTTATTTAAATCTATGAACCAAACGAACTCTATGAAGAGCTTCGGTTTCTTCTTGAATCTCCTCAAATCAAAATGCATTTATTGTAGTGGAAAAGAGCACCATGCTGTAACATCAGTAATTAAATATGTGGTTCTAAAATTGGGAATGAAACATGGTAAAGATGATATATTTAGGGCTTCGCTGTTATAAAAGAGCTATTCTGTCAAAAGAAATAGTGTAATTCATTGATTTATCGGCTCTCATTAGTTGTGTTTCTCATGGCGTTTGTACCTAGAATTCCACTCGGAATCATTCCAGTATATCATATTGGTTTCAATGGGAAAAAAGGAGAAGTGATTTGAAATCACATAATTGCATCTTCTGTAGAGTACTTTCAACTTTTGCGCCCCCACATCACTGTTTTTGTTTAAAATATACAGAAAGTGCGCAAGGTATACGCGGTTTTGATGGGGCAAAAGGTTTGTTACTCATGTATCAAAAAGATAGCACTCAAGGAAAAATTTGCAGCAAAAAAAAAAGAAGAAAAGAAAACTCAAGGAAAAAGAAGAGAAAAAAAGGGAGAGAGATCGCGCTTGCCTAGATGAAATTAATTTTGACTCCAAGAAATTGCATAGCATGTAGATACTACACATAGACATGATACAACAGTCAGAGTAGAAAACACAAATACTTGAAGGTCTCAGTGGCTGCCTATTACAAATTACAGACGACAAACAGTTGAGGATAATAAAACCAGAATAACATAATTTAGATAAACATTAATTCTCGTATTGTCATTCCACACATATTACCAAACAAATGACTCTTGCTAATCACTCCATCCATTCCACTTTCAACGAGTTAAATGTTCTTTCTCCTGGAGCCTGAAGTTTTACCCCCGTAACTTTTTACTTTTCCCCGGCGTCACCTGCAAAACATGAGAAACAAAAGCTCTTCTTATTCCAACTAATTTTAGAAGACTACATTCTTCAATGAGTTAAACAAGAAAAGTTTAGCATATTTACCAACATGAGCTTCAGCTGCAAGCTTGAATAGGCCTTATTGTGTGTGGAAAAGCCTGCGAATGATGATGGTGGTGGTGAAGACCTCCGCGATGAGATTCAAAATTGGTTACAGGCATGACGGCTTCAAAGGCTTCAACAAGCAAAGCAACCTTCTTCTTTCTTGCAGGGGCAAGCTTGGTGACGGTCCTTTGCAGCGCGTAATCGCTCATCCATTCCTCTGAGTTCTTCCTTTGGTCCATTATCTGATGCTTTAGGTCAACCTTCTCTGCTTCTGGTTCCGCTACCAATGGCAGGTAATTCGGTTCTCGTGGATTGAAGTTCCTTGTTGACTCCTCCAAATCCTTGATTCCTCTCCTGCTTCTGTTCCACTTGTTGCACAGTTCTTGATCTTCGCCTGTCTGTTCCACGCACAACAATGCTGGTTTCTTCTCTTGCTTTGTCTTAATTTCCACTTTGGTAACTCCAATCTTGCTTTTGTTATCTTCTTCCATTTCTGATTCATTAACTGTTACATCACTGTGATCCACAGAATCATCGAAAGTCGTTGTGTGCATCTTCTTGTTGTGATCAAGGGTTTCAATATTAGCACGACTCTCTTCAGCCTCTGTGGCTACTTGATCCGCTTCAGACGGTGCTTTCCAAGGATAAGAAAGTGGGACTTCTTTGGAGACTTTTGCATCATCAGGATCTTCGTCTGCTTCTTCGAATACATCGCCAGACTCCAAGCTAAGATCACTGTCGTCAACTTGTTCATTCTGTTTCCCATTCTCAGAAGCATCACAAACTTGGCTACTTGTCTCACCATCTTGAGTATTGTTACTAGGATCTTCATCTGTCACTCCAGTGAGATTGATCACATCCTCTAATTCTGAAACCATGTTTCTCTCTTCACTATTCTCTATTTGTTCCTCAATTTTCTCCTCTGTTGAAGTTCCATCCATGAAAGCGTGCATAGACTCCGTCTCTTCATCTAATCTGAGGTGTTCTTCATTTTCGCTTAACTCCTCGAACCCATCCTCAGTTGAAGAAAGTTGAACAAACGTCAAGCCGTCGGACACTTGGCCGGATTCTTCAATGTCCAAATTCAGCTCCGTGTTTTCTTCAGAAAAGTCTTCTTCAAAAGATGCACTTTCTTCTTTACATTCTTCCTTCAGAACCTCGTTATCTTCAGTAGTATCATCTGGGGAAAACTCGAGTATTGGTTCAGATTCATCATCCATTTCGCTTGAATTATCCACTTCATCTTCGGTCTCCACATCCAAAAATTTTCCTTCTTCCCACTCCATGTCAATAACTTCAGAGTCACTTCCCTCAGTTTCTTCGTCGTCTGAAATAGGCTCGTAATCCTTCTCTGCGTCTTTTTCTTCATAAAAACTTTTTACAATTCCGGAATCTGTTGCAACAATTTCTTCAGGACATCGTTCAGGCGATTCGTCGGTGTCGATCTCGGATTGCGGTGCCCTGTCAGAAAGGCTCTTAACAACTTGTTTTTCAATGGAATCTTCTTCTTCTTCTTCACCTTTTGAAGACATAAAACCAGTCCTTTTCTCATCATCGTCCTCAACGTTTTTAGCATAGATTTCTACAAAGATATCGATCCCAACTTTATCCTCAGCATCTTCCTCATCAATTTCCTTGATCCCATTTTCAGATGATGCTGCTAGTTTCAAACTCTGCTGGGTCTTCAACGAGCGCCTTCTGGCCGACAAGAAACGCTTCATTGGAGGCAAAGATGCATGGTGATGGTGATGACCATTGAGGGAACAGTAAGTGTACGGACAAACCTTGATGACCGAAGTTCCCTCGGACTCAGTCCCTCCATGATTAAGCATCAGATAGGAAGGAAACTTTGAGTCCTTGAGAGTTGAAGAACATGTTGCTCCTTGCAAATGACTCAAATGATCATCTGAAGTGCAAAGGGAAACTCTTGCAGATTTCTTGGAAGAAGCTGATCTTGATGGTTTAAAACTAGGTGTTCTTATCAAAGTCCTAACCAGCTTGGAGCTAGATGTCTTTGTTAAACTTTTTGTTGGCCTTGTGTCGTTAGAAGAGGAGCTAACAACTTGCGAGTTTGTTGAATTTCTCCGGAGACTAACCTGGGATGATTGTGGCTCTTTCCTTGCATCAAAACAGCTTGTGGACTTCATGTAATTTGGTGAGCTTTCGACGGTTTTCGTGCTTGGAGTCTGCTTCTTTGGTGTGAGTACTATTGTTGGGATATCTAGAGTTGGAGGAGGCTTTCCTGGCTGGGATATGTTATTCCTTCTAAGAACTGAAGACGTTGAAGATTTGAAGCTTTGATGACCAATATCTGAGAGCTTGAAAGATCTTGATTTCTTCATCATCTTCTTCTTTAAGTCAGGCAATCTGTTTTTCCCATCTTGGTGCTGAGAAGTGGATGGCTTTTTTAAGCTGATATGATCATCACTTGAACGATCAGCTTGGATTCCAAGCTTATCAGCTACTTTTCTCTGAACCATATTCAAAGGGAAATAAGAAGAAGAAAACCAATGACCTCAAGGAAGAGACAGGTACAAAATTGGGAAATGAAGATGGGAAATTGGTTTTGGTTTTCCTTTCTTTCCTTTGAGGTGAGGATTTCAAAGACGAGGAAGAAAAGAAATCCTCGTTTTTTGGGTTTTGTTTGGTGTTGTTGGGTTTGGAAAAACAAAACGGAGAGAGGGGATTCTTGGAACCAAACAACCAAAAGATTCTCCAACTCTTGTTGTTGGTCTTGTGTTTCTTTGGTGCGAAGTGGGTAGCCTTTTTTGAAAAGGAAAAAGATACATACATATATATATATATATATATATACGTATATATATATTTATTTATTTAAGATATGTTATGGCAGATGAAATTTGAATAAGGTTGAGGTAGGAGCATGATTCTGACTTTGACTAGAAGGTGGTTTCTAGGCCCTTATTTGTTTTGTCATATCGTTTGAATGGTATATTTGTCATGTGCAACATATCGAGAGACTTCTTTCTCATTTTTAATAAAAATAAGACTTACATATCAAGTTTTAAGGTATTATTATATTAAAGCGTGACTAGATGTTGCGACCTAATTCTTTCTAAATGACGGAAACACCCTCCACTTTTGTGGATAAGAAACATCAACAGGCTAATGCATAAAAGGGAATGTTATATAATATGTAAAATCTCAACTAATTGGCTCAATCATTTCTTAAAGATAAGCTCAAACTGAGGCCCCCACTTCGGATTCTGGCCCTATATTATCTTCCTTGTTATTACTCAATTATATGGCTACTAAATTAAGTATTTAATTGAGGTAATAGAACAACGATAGTTTAATTAACTTGGTTATTAGATGCTATGGCTGCTAACAAGTATCTAAATGGGGGAATAGAACAACGATAGTTTAATTAACTTGGTTTTTAGATGCTCGTACAGGCTGATGAATGAGAGAAATCAAACATCGTAAAGTGCATCAAAATTTAGTTTGCATGTTGCTATCTATGGATGCCTACTTTATTGTCCAAGTAAAAATAAACCAATTTTAGAGACTTGAGTAATAATACTATGAGCATAGCTGACGTTTTTCTAATAATTAAAAAAACTAGAAATAATTTTCTTTGATTACTCTTATTACACTATGGTATTTAGACTATGATTACTCGTCGTACACTATAATTTTTTTTTGAAACTAACATTATACGTTGATTTAACTTTTGAATCCACTAAAGAAATTGTATCATCCAAAACATGCATTTTTAATGATATTGGATGCTTGCTATAAACAGCGTCACTCAACGTAACTAGCCAAGATTGTTGCTTGGGTAATGGATGAAGAGGTCATGTGCTTTGGGGCCTTGTCATGACGTAGGAATGTTTGTTTTCAATTCAATCGAGAAAGTTAAAATGTGCAGGACATTAGTTGCTTCCATATCAAAAAAAAAAAACAAAAATGAAGAAAAAAAATAGGGTAGTATGGTAAATGAGCGTATTAGTAGATAAACATGAGTCACGCTAACAAAATCATTTTTGCTGAGAAAGAACATATTAACTTTCTGTTTGTGAAATTATATAACCGACAGTGGACCGGCGACTTAAAAAAAAAAAAAGTAGGGGAAACGTGGCTGGGCGGCTGCAACATTGCAAAAGACAAGACATTGGTCGGCGACATTGGGCTACTAGTGGGCCCTACGACGGGCCGCAGGTCCATTTTGGGCAAATCAGATAGCGTCACAGACGCTCCTCCCAGTCCCCGATGGAAAAGGTGCTGTGACAAAAACCAAGAAATAAATAAATAAATGGGAACCATTTCAAAAAGGGGCAAGTGGGCGGTTGCATCTTTTTGAGTCATTGTTGGCTTGGCCCCTAAACCCTTTTTCAGTTGACCCATGCGCACAGAACTTGCAGAAGTTAAGCAATATACTCGCTTGTTTGAGAGCCTGGTATCTCAACCAATAAAGAGCGTGAAACTTTTATTAACTATTATAAATTGTTACAGTACAAAGCTCTCAGATTTTATAGTTTTTTAACCAATAATTTTAGTTTCAACTACTTTCCTAAATAACATCTTTATTTCAAGAGGAGAATTGACGCTAGGTACTACTATAAATCAAAGATTATACAATGCATATTTGACAATATTTTACAAGAAACCGTTGTCTAATGTGTTTAAAAAAGCATGACATAGAAAATTTCATGCTTTGAAAATTTGTACGAAAACATTAGACTGTTTTCTAAAAGTCATCATTTAAAGTACCAAATTAGATGATGTTTTTTAGGAAACCGTCATCTAATATTCTCAAATAATAGGTGAGATTTTTCCCGCTTATTCTTTTTCCAAAAAATTTTGAATTTTTCCATTCTCTACTTAAATTTCAAACACTCTCTTCTACTCTACACTATTTAATTTACAGACTCTAAAGGATATTTTCCCCATAAATCTCATATTCTCTATATGTTTTCTCTCTCTCTCTCTCTCTCTCTCTCTCTCTCTCTCTTGCCTCCTAACTCTATCTTTAATTCTATCCTCATAACTGTTAACAATTTACTCCAAATTCCCTCTTTCATCTCTTCTAAACTCCTTACTTCCTTCATCACCACTAA
>CAMOHE010051618.1:13410-69980 GCA_946598075.1 Artocarpus hirsutus
TTTTCTCTATTTTTTTTCTCTCTCTCTCTCTCTCTCTCTCTCTCTCTCTCTCTCTCTCTCTCTCTCTCTCTCTCTCTCTCTCTCTCTCTCTCTCTCTCTCTCTCTTGCCTCCTAACTCTATCTTTAATTCTATCCTCATAACTGTTAACAATTTACTCCAAATTCCCTCTTTCATCTCTTCTAAACTCCTTACTTCCTTCATCACCACTAAGATCCTTATAAGCATGTCCCTGAATTGTTGACCGCCCTGACACTCTCTCATATCTATCGTCATGGCCATCGCCATTGTTGTTGCCTGTTGGAAAATGAGTATGCAATGAGTTTTAAAAATTTTTAGTTAAAACTTTTTTCTAAAATAGGTTAGACATACTATGTTTATAAATTAATAAAAGATTTTCTGTACCTCTTAGTAGACCAAAAAACTATAGGAATTTTAACTAGAGGAATCTACCGGAAGAGACTCAACTAACTGGTCTTTTTTGCTATTCTGTTTCGACGATTGGAGTGTAGGCGATCACACGTTGTTTAGTCTTTCTTCAGGTGACTTCTCCTTCCAACCACTTGAGAAAACTAAGAGCTAAGATTCGAGATATTAAACAATAGCTCTATGATAGTTTCAGGGTCTTCCTAGTAAAATAATCCTCTCTAAATCTCTCAAATGATCTAAGAAATAATAGAAAATTATTCCCTTTATATAGAATCAGATTGGTGTTAGTCCTTATCAGATTTGGCTTTAAAATTCAAGTTTGGATCAACTTTCGGCATAAAAGGCATAAAACACATGGATTGTTGACGTGGTAGGCTCCAGTCGACAAACCTACACTATGTCTGATCGACTGGACTGACGTGGCAGAGACTCCCACTCATTTTTCTAACTCCAGAGTGTTATCTTGATTTACCCAATCGAATCCAATGGATAAATCCCATATTATTTGACCTGAGCATCTATTATAGAACTTCAATTTTAATTCAAATAACCCAATAGAAAAGTTACTGGATTAAAACGATTCTAAATAGATAATCCCATATCAAAGAAAATCTATCTCAAATAATTCAATTTTTTTTTATTTTGAATTAATTCATAAAATTAATTTAACAAATAAACTAACATAATTATTAATTCCAATCAATTGAATTTTAGCTAATCTAATAAATAACATAAGTTACCAAACTATAAGAAAAACATGTCGTATCGTAACAGAAAATATTATTAGCTAACGCAAGGGAACCCAATAGACATATATAGATCATGCTCTTATAATTATAAAAAAACATATTTTTGATATGTATATTTTATAATTATCAACCCCAAAGCTATTACATTAAAAGCTTTTGAGCTACACTCTTGAACTATATATAAATTACGAGACTCCAATATGTTTTTCGTCCATGACATATCATAATGTGTAACATCCCATAGGATATTCATAATAAGGTTAAGGATAAATTCTGTTTTATCTTCCTGATTATATTTATATTATGTTCTATTATTTCACCATTGGAATACTTACTATCACAACCAATACAAATAAATGCCATTCAATTAATATATGTATCTAAATGGTTGAGTACTCCAGTTTCCAATCACAGGATAATGCTTATGAAAGAATATCATTAACTTTACAAAAGAGCTATAGATTCTACATATATAAATAACAGTCTACGTCAATCAAGAGTCATGTCTCGAACATGCTGGTATCCATACCTTATGGTTTAAGGATATCTTCCTACTTGTCCACAACTCCTGAAGAGTCTTAGGAACCCATTTTAAAGGCAAATTGTTCAAAAAATAACAAACAGCTTGTAGTGCATATCATCAGAAAGATAAAGGCAATGTCAAAAACTCATCATGGAATTAACCATGTCCAACAATGTCCTATTCCTTTTCTCAACCATGTTATTTTGCCATGGAGTGCTTGGCACAATCAAATGCGATAAAATTCCATCCTCTACTAAGTTTTTTAAAAACTCATCAAAGAGATACTCTCTACCTCAATCATATCAAAGTGTATTTATAGGTTTACCTAATTGCTTTAGCTCAAAACTTCTTGAACTTGTTAAAAGTTCTGCTCTTATGATGCCTTATGTAGATACCCATATCTTGAGTAATCATTAATAAAAGTGACAAAATATTCATATCCTTCTAGCGTCTTAATGTTCATGGGACCACAAACATCACTATGCACAAGTTCTATAACTCTTTCGGCTCAATTGCTCTTAAACCCAAATGGTCTTTTGGTTATTTTGCCCTCCAAACAAGACTCACATTGTGGTATAGATTTTACCTTTAAATGACTGAAAAGTCCATCCCTTATCAATATTTAAATCTTATTTAGGCTAATATGACCAAATCGTAAGTGCTATCGATAAGTCTCTTTAAAGTGAGAACTTTTAAGCTTTTTAGAGATCGTTAATCCCAATCTGAAGCATTGAGTCCATCTTAGATTTGATAAAATATAGATTGTTTTGCATCCATCCACTATAGATAAAAGATTTGTTTTTACAAATCACAACTTTATTATTAAAAGAAACTAGATAAAAATCCTTAAATAAACAAGCATGGAAATTAAGTTCTATTTAAGTTTGGGAACAAGAAAACAATCTCTAAAACTAAACTCCTATAACTATTAAAATAAATATGGACATCTACCACTGCTTTAGCCAACACTAAGGATCCATTGCCCATCTGCAATGTGAAGTGCTCATGTAGTAGACTTCTTGCCCTATAGAGAAATACGAATATGATTAATTGTTCCAGAATTTGTGACCTAAGTATCACTTAATTATTTAGCTAAACAAGTCTCAATAATCAGAAGTTCGCACTTACCTCTTTTAGCTTGAAAATGTTAGACATAGTGCCCTAATGTGTAAAATGTTGTAATATGTTTTTGGAGACAGCTTATGAATAAAAAATTATTTATTATTCATATATCAAATATTGACCTATTTATGTTTATTTCTATTGAATGTATGATAAGCAAATAAAAGTCTAAAACTACTGGTCTAAGCCTTTAAGAATTGTGTATATGATGGATAAATTATGTAGAAGACATGAATATTATGCTGTAGTTTAACGGTAAATATTCATTTTAGACAATCATGTGTGTTGTGTCTTAACATTGATCTGGTTAATAATTTTGTTTGTGCAAATCAATTTATTTTAGACAATCATATGTGTTGTGTCTTAATCTTGAAATGACTAAAGGTCCCGTATTCTTGACTTATTTTTTTGATGTACCAAAGGGAGATATCTTGACTTAATGATGGTACACATACCGGTATGTTGGAGATACGATTGTTGGTTGATGTAGACTTGTTATTCATAGATATAAAATCCATAACTCTTTTGGTAGAGTTAATGATATTCTCTTATATGCATTATTCGATAATTGGAAGAGTTGAGTACTCAACCATTTAGATACATAGGTGTAACCAAATGATATACTATCTATAGATAGTAAGTATTCCAATGGTGTGATAATAGAACATAAGATAAAAATAATCAGGAAGATAAAACAAAATTTACCCCTAAGCCGGTTATGAATATCCTATAAGGATGTAACACATTATGATATGTCATGGACGGTTAGCTTATTGAAGCTTCATAATTTTATATAGTTCAAGAATGCAGCTCTAAGCTTTTAGTGGAGTAGCATTAGAGTAGATAATTATAAAATATATATCTAGGATATTGTATTTTATAATTATAGAAGCTTGAGCTATATATGTCTATCGAGTCCCCTTTGCTAGCATGTTTTTCCTACATATTGGTGACTTATGTTAAATTATTAGATTGGCTAAAATTTGATAGGATTGGATCTAATAATTCATATTAGTTTATCGATTGAATTAATTTTGTAAGTTAATTTAAGATAAACATGTCAAATTATTTGGATAATATTTTATTTTCTATGGGATTATTTGGATATGACTGTTTTAATCAAATAACTTCTCTATTGGGTTATTTGAATTAAAACTAAGGCTCTATCTATGAATCTTAGGTGGAAAATAAGATATTCTCACTAATCAAGATTATCATAAGTTCAACAGGCTGATGGGAAACTTCGGCTTGCTGATAGAGTAAGTTCAGCAAGCTGATTTCCTAGACGACCTATAGATCATGCAATAATCTGTATACGTATTTTAGACATGTTTTTCATCATAAGTTGATCTAACCTAGAATTTTGAGACCTAATCTAATGAGGTTAGCCCCTAAATTTGACCATTATAAATAAGGGAGAGAGTTTTCTTAGTAATTTGATCATTTGATAAGCATAGAGTGAGTACTTTAGTTTGAGAAACTCTAAAACTCCTTGAGAGCTATTATTCAACATCAAGAACTTAGCTTTAGGTCTTCTCAAGTGGTTGGAAGAAGAGTCACTAGAGGAAAAGCTATACGACATGTGACCATCCACACTCCGATCGTGGATAGAGAATAGCAAAAAAGACTAGTTGGTTGAGGCTCTTCAAGAATGTTCTTCTCTACACGAATTCGAGCCCACTTCGGTATACAAAAGAGGTTAGTAAGATCTATCATTAATCTATGTATTTAGTATGTCAAATTTATGTTTCAAAAAATACTCTAATTTAAAAATTTCAAAATTCTATTGCGTACTCATTTTCCAACAGGAAGTCCTTGCAATTCTTTTTTATGTGCCTGACCTTCTTGAAAAATAAATACTTTAGCTTCTTTGTGTTCCTCTTCTTTTTCTTCTTCTTATCCTTGCCAATTGCCAAAATAATAGACTTTTTATTCTTACTCTTTTGCTTCTTTCCATTCCCAGAGTTGAAATGAGAACTAGATGCAACCACCAAGTTTGCCTTACTACCAACAGGAGCTTCCCTAATCAAGTTTTTGTACTCCTATAACTGCTTCATCAACTCAGTCAAAGTCATATCTTATCTATTGCTCAAGTTATATAGAGCTCTAAATAGGATGAACTCCTTAGAAAGAGTTTCAAAACTATAGTCATCTATGACTTAGCATCAATGTTATCTCCATGAGTTTGATCCTCAACGAGGTAACCTATGACCAACATCATATGCCCTTTCACAGGTATCCATGGTATTTGCTTGTAGTTGAGAATCTTCCAAAGAGCCCTTGTTGCTTTGTCAAGGCTTGGCCTTCAAACATGTCCTTAAGATTATCCATGATATGCTGAGCAGTTTTATGATCTTCATGTTGAGCCTGTAGAACGTTTTCATGCTAGCCATCATATAGTAGCAGGCCTGATAATCAGCATCCTTCCAGTGATCGTACACTTGGATTTATTTGTTAGTGGATTTGCTAGTAGGCGTAGGAGGACATGGTGTGGTTAGCACAAATTTCAATTTCTTAAGGGACAGGATGATATTTAGGTTCTATTTTCAATCATTATAGTTCTCGTTAGTTAAAGTGTTTGTATCAAGTATCAAAGATAAAGTGTTTCTATACATTTTGATCTGCAATAAAGATTCATATATCAAACATAAGCAAACATAGAATAATAATTTAGTAAGATAACACAATCAAATATGCATACAATGTGTTTATGTGTTAAAACCTAAAAAAAAATCACAACCTTACAATGATAGTTCCTAACTCAAAATTCAAAATGTAGCCTAGAGGAAACTTGACAAATTCAATTAGAACACAAATCCTTTCCGATTAGTATATACCATCCAAGACCTGTCTGTTCTAGCATATACTAATAATCGTTTTCCTTGGCCATCAACTTTATTAACAGAGCTCCTAGAGGAGGTTAATAATAATATTAATTTCAATGTTTAACTATTGTTTCAACTACTTTATCTATGGTTTATTATCGACATTCAGGGATGAACAATGATAAAACATACTAAAGCAAATTATCCTTTCAAACATCCAACCCAGTGCATGATTATCCCTTCTTAGGGCTTGGAATCTCCATGTGCTACCTATAGATCAATGATGGAGGCCTTAGGTCCACTATTTGAAAATCTTCTCCTACTCAATATTTTAAAAATAAAGGTTTTATGTTAACATGCACGAAAAATTTTTAATGATAAAGGTTTTATTGTAACATGCACGAAAAATTTTTAATGAGTGGCACTTTTTATTCTACACGACATGTTATCAACATACATGGCAAAACATATTATAAAGCAAATAAGCAACACAATAAGTAAAGCTGCAAGCAATGTAACAAATAACCATAATATTATGGTTCCACCTTAGAAAAAAGAAAATAAAGATAATAAAATTTAATTGGAACATTTTATTGATTCTTCATTTTGTATCTTCTTGTTGTATCCTTCTCATGTAGTGTCCATCTTCAATTTCAATTACAAATAGAATGAAAATTATTCTCTGGTTATCATAAAGGTTTCATTTATTTTTCTCAAAAAAATCTCATGAAAGAAAACTATTGAAAAACATCAAAAACTATCCTCTAATGCTTGGTTGGTCAATTGCTTATAATAGGGGCCAATTGATTGGCTTTGTCTAATAGACCGGCTTTTAAGCCAAGCTTGGTTGAACGGACTACCAGGGGGGTAGTCGACTGGCTAATCATAGAACCTCGATTCAAGAACTGTTTTTCTCATTATTTTTCAAGTATTAATTTTAATAACAATTTAAAAAACTTACAAAAAATTTATAAACATAGAAAATGAATAGCTTGGCAATCAATTCCTTCTTCTAAGTCCGTATTCCCTTCAAATAATTATTTTAATACAAATTTACAAACTAAATAATAATTTCTAGATGGAAATAATAGACCGCTATCTAATTACATGAAAAACCTAGATACATATTCTAACCTTTAAGGAACTATAATCGGCAAAATTAATTAATTACAAAAAAAATTAAAATAGAAATTTAATTAACAATAATTAATTAATAAACATTCATTATATAATCTCATGACAATGTATAATTATATAGAAACTCTATAGTGCTAACTTTACAAGAATATAATTCAAGTGTAAGAAAGATTAAGATTACATAATTTATGTACATAGCATGATCATAAATTTGTAAAAACTCAATAAAACCATGGCTTTGATACAAATTGTTGGAAAACATGTATGTAGTGGAAGTTATAAACAATTTTAGTTAAAACTTTTTTCCAAAACAAGTTAGACATGCTATATATATAAATTAATTAAAGATTTTTCACACCTCTTAGTAGACCAAAAAATAGTAGGAATTACAATGAGAGGAATCTATTGGAAGAGCCTCAACCAACTGGTCTTTCTTGCTATTCTCTTTTTGCGATTGGAGTACAGGTGGTCGTATGTCGTTCTATCCTTCCTTAGGTGACTTCTCCTTCTAACCACTTGTGAAAACCAAAAGCCAAGATTCTAGATGTTAAAGAATAGCTCTATTGGAGTTTTAGAGTCTTCCCAGCACAAGATTCTTCTACAAATCTCTTAAATGATCTAAGACACAATAGAAAGTTGTTCCCTTTATTTAGAGGTCAAAATGGGGCTAGTCCTTCTCATTTTCAACCTCAAATTTTGAGTTTGGATCAACTTTCAGAGTAAAAAGTGTAAAGCATACAGATTGCTGATGTGGCAAAGTCTGACGACTGGCAGGACTAACGTGGCAAAGATTCGCATGTGTTTTTCTAGCTTTAGAGTTTTATCTTGATTCACCCAATCAAATTCAATAGATAAATCCTACTTTATTTGACTTGGGTATCTATTATAGAACTTCAATTTCAATTCAAATAACCAAATAGAAAAGTTATCTGATTAAAATGATTCTAAATAGATAAACCCTATCAATCTATCTTAAACAATTTAACTTGTTTATTTTGAATTAGTTCATACAATTAATTCAGCCAATAAATTCATATGAATAATTAAATCCAATCAATCGAATTTTAGTTAATCTAATAAATAACATAAGTTACCAAATTGTAGGAAAAACACACTGTATCGTTATAGGAAATATTATGAGCTAGCAAAAGGGACCCGATGGACATATATAGATCAAGCTCTTATAATTATAAAATAACATTTCACCAATATGTAGATTTTATAATTTTCAACTTTAATGCTTTTCCACTAAAAGCCTTTGAGTTGCATCCTTGAACAAAATATAAATACGAAACTCCAATAAATTTATCATCCATGACATATCATAATGTGTAACATCTACATAGAATATTCATAATCGGATTAAGGATAAATTTTGTTTTGTCTTCCTAATTATATTTATCTTATATTTTATTATCTCACTATTAGAATGCTTACTATTTATGACCAATACAAATAGTATACCATTCAATACATATATGTACCCAAATGGTTAAGTGCTGTAGTTTCCAATTATAAGATGAGTCTATAAGAGAATATCATTAACTTTATAAAAGAGCTACGGATTCTATATCTATTAATAATGACTCTATGTCAATCAAGAGTCATGTCTCCAGCATATCAGTATGTGTATCCTTATATAATTCAGGATGTCATCCTTAGTGCGTCAAAAGATATATGTCAAGAATGTAGACTTATTGATTCATTTTAGGATTAAGATACAACATATATAATTGTCTAAAGTTAATTGCTTTATACAAATGGAATTATTAATCAAAACAATTCATCTTTTGTCCCTATTTAATATATAGTAACTAATGACAGTATTCTAATGTTTCTACTCACGAAGTCCAATTTCGATGACTAAGACAAGCCATCTTCTATTAGGGATGTAGACAACATAACAATCTTAACATGAATAATGCGCTCAACTTTATTTCCTCAAGTATAGATATTTTTCATTTAGATTATCACCCTTAAGATTTATGTCTTTCGTATAATTTGCCCATCATATGCATGACCCTAAGGGTTTAAAATGACAATTTCAAACTTTTGTTTGCTCATCATATATTCAACATAAATGAACATATAGAGGACAATATTTGATATATGAAAATCAATAATATTTTTATTGATTAAATGTCTCCAAAAACAATTACATCATTTAACCCTTAGGTTACCTAGTATAACATTGCCACCACCCTGTTGAGTACTAAAATTTAGATACTTTTCTTTCTTTAAATTTAAGTTGTTTTGGTTTAAATGTATAGTTTTTTTTTTTGTATTTGATTAAAAACTTTTTGTTATTAGACTTTGTAGAGAAACTTTGTTTATAATTTTAGAAATAAATTTGCTATATCTATATTGATTATATATGATAAAGAGAATTTGTAACACATGTCTTTGAATTTTGTTATGTGTAAACTAATGAAATATGAATTAAGTTTATTAAAGAAAAGGACGTGAATTTGTGAATATTAATTTGAAAAAGTTGTTTTTTGAGAAGAAATAGTTTTGGCAATTTTTTTAATTTTTAAAGACACAATAGATGATAGTTTTTGTGAAAAAAAGTCACCTAATGTGCATTCACATGCGCATTAGATGATAGTTTTCTTTAAAAATTATCGTCTAATGTAAATAGATTGCACCTAATGTAAACATTAGACGATGGTTAAAAATTTTTGTGGAAAGTAGACCATATGTTATGATGCTAGATAAGGTGATGGTTTAGCTAACCGTCATCTAATGATTAGTCTATAGTAGTGATGCCTCCATTTGATGCATGGATTTAAATAATTGGGTTTAAATTTTTAGTTTGAATAGTCAGATTTAAATTGTAATATGAATTAACGTTTAAAAATTAGTTAGTATTTGGATTGTGTTAAAAAGTGAAAACATTGATAATTGCAAGACAGTTATAATGAAACTATCCTTTAACAATACCAAAGAGGTTAAAATCGGTTGAGTTCAAGAGGATGAGTTCTAAAATTTCTAGTTTTGATTGATCCAAAATATCATCAGGATTTAAAACTATCTCTCAAGAAGCACATCCAAACATGATCTTGAATAAATAGATTTTTTTTATTCTATTACAAATTTTACAAAGCGAGAAAATACTTAAAAGATAAAGATGATGTTATTTACCTTTAGATTAATTTCACAATAGGGGAAAAAACGCATTAAGTTCTAGGAATTGACACTACAAAAAATTGGACTTTAGTCACGATAGTTTTTAGGAAAACTTATAGTCACAACAAAATGTTACGGCTAATATACATTTAGTTATAACTTTTAATTTTATTTTTGTTGCGACTAAAACTTTTAGCCACAAAGTTTTTAGTTACGAAAATATGTTGTGGCTAAAAATTTTAGCCACAACAAAAATTGAATTAAAATTTGTGACTAAATACATATTAGTCACAGCAAAAATGCTAAAAACTATTGTGAATAAAAGTCTTGTTTTTTATAGTATGATGTGTGATTTCTTCAAAAGAAAAAAAGAAAAAAGTTGTGAGGAATAGTACTTATAGTACTTGTAGTTTTTTATGTCAAGATACAAAATACCTTATTGGTAGGATGTAAAAAAGTATGACGATTAAGAAAACATGATACAAGTCTAACATTAAGAAGAAAAGAAGGTAAATTTTCATATGTTCAACGATCAAATTATATAATATTTTATGGTATTCAGATAAGGAATTATAAGGTATACTTTTACGTTGTTGAAAAAGTTTTAGAGAATTTTGATAAATAATGAAGTTTTAGATTTTTATGACACAAATAACTACTTAAAGGTTAATAAAATGTGGTATAATTTTGAGCTTCAAAGTATTTTTGCATAAATTCAAAGATATATAAATGTTGTGGCATGTCATCTAATTTTGTCATAATTTTATAACTTGGGACTAAAAAATACGATACTAGTAGCAAACTGTTTTGAATTTTTGGCTTTAACTTAAAAAATTGTTGCGTTTTTCTTATTTTGATATGGAATATGTTATCTAATAATTAACAATTATGATCCATTAATGAGGTTTTTATTCCTCACTTTACAACAAAATACTCTTATATTGTTGTTATGCAAACATTTTCCTTGTTGGAGACACTTAAAGAGAGCTTTTATATCAAGCTATCATAACATGCTGCTTTATTCTATTCTCCTTCTTCATTTTCTTCTTCTTCTTCTAGAGAAATTATAATTGAAAATTAACTCTTAGGAGGCATAATTTTAAATCACTAGATTTTCATCAAGTTTTGTTCAAATATTTTTTTAATGAATATCATTATATGAGATAATGATGTGATTTAATAGTTAAAAAATTATGTCCTATCACTAAAGTATTATTGGTACCCTAACACATAATTGTTCTAAATTGTTGTTATTGTCAGTTAAGTGAAATAATTTTAACGTTATTAGTTTTAATTTTTGTGTTAATTTTAGTTTTATAAGTTTAGGTTTTTATATATTAGCATAAGTTTTATATGTTATTTTTAATATTATATTTAAGTTTTATATATATGTTGGTTTTAATATGTTAGTTTTTCAATAATTTAATGATTTTAATCAATTTAATTGCTTAAGAAATCAAAATCTCAGACAATGAATTTGTTGATATGAAGGAGGAAAAGATCGACAAGAAAATGGTTATGAGCCCTAAAAAAAGGAGCAATTTATTCCAGATGCAGATGGAAAAAGAATGGCAACTTAATAAAATGTCTGTCAAGGTTGGGATGAAAAGGTATAAAAATACAAGTTCAATTAGATGTAAAAGATCAAAGTATTGGAAAAGAGGGGGATGAGCTCTAAGGTTGTATTGGAGTTTTAGTTCAAGAGCATGTCCCCATAAAAACAAATAATTTGGAAGATAAGGGCAATAAAGTGTAATACCCAAGTTTAATTAAATAGAATTATTATGTAAAATTGGTAATTAGTGTGCCTAATCAAGATTTAGTTTTGAATTAAGCATGCTTGTGCCATCTTTTTTTTAATATTAATTGCCTTACAATTTGTTTAATTGTTTCAATAAATTCTGTATTTAAATTTCAGTTTCCAAAAATCAAATTTTTGAATTGACAAACTAACAAATGCCTAGACATGTCCCTTTTCCCCTATACACTCAAATACAACTTGTGAGGCCACATTTAGCAAAAACCAAATACTCTACATGGTTTTATCTCAAAGCCATTTCTACATTTTGTGCTTAGCTTTGGGTTGTGACAAAACCACCTAGACATTGATTCTCTCTGCTTCTTCATTCTTCCTCACGTTTCTCTCTTTGACAACACTCCAACATGTAGTGCTTCAAAACATTTAGCCAAACTCAAGAACCATAGCTCCATTTCTAGCCCCAAAATAGAGACCAAGAACTCAGTTTTGGAGCCTTTAAACAAGCTTAAATTGTTCAAACAGGGTTAGAATGTTGTCAATAAATTAAACATACACTTGGAAGTTCTGATCTCTGATTTACATGCTTAAAACTTAAGTTCATGAGTCTGACCTCTGTTTACAATTAGACAGCATCTTTTGAACAAGTTTAAGCTAAATTAAGATTTGAATGTTACGATCTGAGCATGCATGAATGTAGGAAACATTTCAATTGATATTGTAAAATGATTTCAACCTTATTCCAACCTTTAATTTTAACTAAAAATTAGATTAAATAGTTTTTACATTTATTTTGCTTATTCTTAGAATTTTATGTAAAAATGCATGAAAATTTAGGGAAAGATGTTTAAAAGTGTTTCAGGGTGTTATTCTATTATTTTTGAACTTTATCCACGCTCTAAGAATTGTAAAAACAGGTTGGATTGAGCTTTGAAGCTTGGTTTTGTCGAGACTAGAAATCTAGAAATTTTTTAGATTTTGACAGATCGGCAGGCCAAACTCATCCTTTGATAGACCGAATTCAAACAGTTCTACAGGCCAAACTCAGATGGTCGTAGGCCAAACATTAGCAGTTTAGCTGGTCAAACCTAAATGGTCAGCAAGCTGACAATGCTGCATAAAAATAATAGTTTTGTAGTAGTTTTCATTGTTTAATGATAAGACGGATTTTTATTTTGTGACATGAGTAGTTGGACTCTAAAGACACACTACAATACCATGAAATAACATACTGATATAGAATATTCTAAAATAGATACTAATGTATCTAGTCCACGTCTTGTTTGTGGTTCCGAGGAGTTGACGTGTAGTGGACAGAACTGCATTTTTTATGTTAATGTGCTAGATAACAAGGTAGGACTCTAGACCTTTCTTTTTGATAGCAGTGATTTTAAAATGAGTTTTAACCATACTATTATTTCTTAAAATGTTTTTAAGAAATAAGTTGATGTTATTTATTTATTTCCACTTGATGTTGGATATGCTCGTAATGAATGACAATGACTGATGATGATGATGATGATGAATTTATGATAATGAATGAATCATAATGAATGTAAATGATAATCTGGTAAAAAAAATGCCTAGAGAATGATAAGACTAGATGATAATGGACACCGAATGGACATTGAACCGCGTTTAGAATGATATGATAATGCATGATCCCACATAGAGATCAGGTCGTATAGAGAGCGACCTTTGGGGCAGGTCTTGAAACCTAGCTGGGCCACTGTGGTGGTGTATGAGGCTTTGCACATAAAGAATGTTGATTCATGATTTGAGGTAATTACAGATAGTGAATGACAAGTGTGAACCTATTTAATCACTTATTATGAGTTTTGATTATCACAGATGGTGAGAGGTAAGTATGGATTTGTTAAATATTTAATGTTTCTATAATTGCTTTTAAATTATTTTATTTTATATTATTTTATTATATGAATAATTTTGAAACCCAAGTCCTACTATGCCTTTTGCTCATATTTTCATTTTTTTTAAATTTTCCCCTCTAGGTGATTCGTAGAATGTCGTTGAGTAGGACGATGCTGATATTCTCACATGGACCATGAGATGTTTAGCTTATTAATTAATTAATTAATTAATTTTATTTTCAAGGCATGTAATAATATGGACTATGTTTTCTTTTCTATTGGACTATGGTTTATATAATTTTTATATATCTGTACTGTGTGTGCACCTGTGGGGTCCAGTGAGGCCCAAACTACCTTCTTGATGAACTTTATGACCTTAAACTTATACTTTGAGATCATTTAAGGAATTTCACTTATAAATTTTTAAAGGTTGGTAATATTTCATAAATATTTAAAAATTTACCACATTTTTAATAAATTACCTAAAAATGATTTCCTTATTAATATAAAAAAGAAAAAAAATGATGTGTTTAGTTAAACCTATTTAATTATTTTAATTAATCCACCACATCGCCACCTAGGTTTGGGTTTGAGAAAAATTTGGTACCAGAGCCCTAGGTTTTGAACCATAGAAATTATGCACACATAGATACAACATTGAAAACCACTGAATGTCCAATTTTTCTTGACAATAACTAAGAGAATGACACTTAGGCATTGTTATATTGCTTCTAATTTAGACCCCATCACTGACAAAGGTATTATGGATGTTAAGTTTGTTGCCTTTAGGCTAATGGTGGCAAGTGTACAACATAAGGATCCTACAGTGAGTCGCCAACAGAAGTATTATCGAGAATTTAGTCATGCTACAATTCCAACTTTTGACGAGAATGGATACCTTTTCCCCCAAGCTGTTGAGTAATACTTCAACTCTACGGATTTGGATACATTAGGAGAGCCTAGTGAATACTATGCTACGTTAGCAATATACAAATAACAAGGTTGTGCCAATGCCTGATGGAGACCGACAAAGCGTATGGAGAATAACAAGGATGTTGATTAGGGTAATGTTTAGAAGGTGTTCTATGATCACTACTTTCCACAAGAATATAAGGACCAGAAATCATCAAATTCTAATGACTAGAACTAAGTGAAGTTACAGTTAAGAAATATGAAGCAAAATTTATCGAGTGGGCCAAGTTGCCCCATCTATTGTAGCATCTACAACAGGCTCAAAGGTTCTATTTGATGATGACTGGTTACTTTAAGGGTACGGATCTATGGTGAATTGGTGTCATCGGCATCATCGAATAAAAGAGACAACGTCACTTACTGTAGAAATAGGATAAAGGCCATGGGTAGACCCCAAAGAAACAACATGAGGGACAACAACAACAACCATCAGATTTAGTCAAGGAACCAACAAGGTGGTGTTAATAGTGGAAGTAATAGCTCCTCCAATGGTGAAAAAAATGACCCTTATAACTTTCATTGTTGCTTTTGCCCGCAACATAGTAGTTTACCATATGATTTTTATTTCCCAAATTTTAACTCCAGTTTTATTCGATATTGGTGTGACAAATTCTCTCATTTTGAATTTCATTTGTAAATACCTTAGGATTAGGAACAAAGGGATTTAGTGAACCTGCGATTATTACTTCACCTTTAGGGTGAGTGTATGCAAATAATGTGTGTATATCTGGTAAAATAATAATTAGGGGTGAGACTTGAGAAATGATTTAATTAAAATCCTAATGAGTGCTTATGATGTAAACCTAGGAAACGCTGATCACCTACGAAGGTGGTGATAAGTAGATGATGAATGATCAATTCTTGAAATCATATTTAGATAAATCCCATCATACACAAATTTGAGGATGTCTTTCCCAATGAATCATCTAGATCACCACTGTACCATGAGATTGAGTTCAACATTGAGTTACTTCCCAAAATTGTTCTAATCTCCTTCGCACTGTATCAGATAACGCTGACAGAAATGAAAGAATTAAGAAAGTAGCTTCAAGAGCTTGCAGATAAAGAATATACATGGAATAGTACGTCACCATGGGGTACATTAGTTCAGTTTGTTAAGAAACATTATGGGACTCTCAAGTTGTGCATTGACTATTAGTAGTTGAATTGGGCTATTATGAAGGACAAGTACCCACTACCCAGGATTGATGGATTTCTCAAATAATTTGGAGTTACCTGAACTTCTTAAAAATAGAGTTATGCACAAGGATCATCAACTTTGTGCAAAGGAAGAATATATCCCTAAGATGGTCTTCAGGACTCGGTATGGACACTTTGAATTCCTGGTAATGTTGTTTAGATTGACGAATGTTGTGACAGCTTTTATGGACTTAATGAATCAAATATTTCAATCTTACTTGGATCAGCTGATGATTATGTTCATTGTTGACATACTAATTTATTCTAAGACAAGAGAATCATGAACAACATTTGAGAATTGTTCTGCAGACTCTTCAAGAGCATCAGCTATGTGCTAAAAAGGAGCAATGCAAATTCTCGTTAACAAAAGTTAATTTTCTAGAACTTGTTGCCTTTGTTCTAGATATTTCAATGGATAGAGACAATGGTGCACTGGGAACGACCAAAGAATGTGGTTGAAATCTATAGTTTTCTAGGACTTGTAGGGCACTACAGGAGATTAATACAAGATTTCTCAAGAATAAAAAAGGGGTGTTCAATTTACTTAGAGCTCTAAATGTGAGCATGCTTTTCAAGAATTGAAGACCCGATTGACCATTGCACTAGTATTGATTATATTGAATAGTGATGAGCCATATAAGGATCATACTAATGTGTTAAGATGCAAACTTGGATGCATGATGATGTAGCATGGATGAGTTGTAGCATAGGAGTTACAGCAAGTGAAGCTTCGCAAGCACAATTATTTCCCTCATGAATTGGAACTGGTAGTGGTTATCTACCACAAGATTCATAGGTGTTATTTTCACAAAGTAGTATTTTAGATTTTTCTTAAATTATAACAGTTTAAAGTATCTGTTCACTTAAAAAGGAGTTGGATTTAAACTTTTGGAATTTTTGCTTGTCTATCATTAGAAGATTGAAGAAGAAATATCGTCGTTAGTAAATATGGATGATGACACTATGAGGGTTGCAGTTAAACTTTAGCTTGTAGCTTGGTATCTGTTCTAGTACTTGTTCAACTAATGAAATAGGATCAGTGGTGATATTAGCATTTTCAGGGATTATGGACATAGATTTAGAACGGGGAATAGTTTGATGAGTAGGAGATACATAGGAATGGATATTTGTATTTCAGGGGATGTTTGGCTATGCTTGAAATGGAATAAGTGACAAAGGTGGATCGGATGAAGTGCACAGGTCTCGAAAGTGAAAAGATATATTGTAGTCTAAGTGGAGACAAGAATTGGTGAAGAGAGATAAAGAAAGATTTTATGGAATTATGCCACAAAGTATGTGACATGCAATCGAGTGTAAAGCACAAAACAAAAGCAAGGTGCTATTCTGATCATTATGGATGGATTGATAGAATCATTGCATTTTATCCAATTTAGATCTACATACCTAAGAAATACATAAGAGTTTTGTTATTCATCACTTTGATAAAGATATCCAGTATAATAATAATTATTAGAGAAGTTTCCAAGAAGTATTTGGAATAGGTTTGAACTTCAGCACCGCCTTTCATTCTCAGACCGATGGTCAGTGTAAGTGAGTTATATAGATTTCGAGGACATGATGTATGCTTGTAATTTTTGGTTTTGGCAGAATTTAGAAGAAGTATTTACATCTGGTGTAATTTGTTATACAATGATAGTCACCAAGAGAATATTGGCACGGCATTGTTCAAGGCACTTATGGGAAAATCGTGTCGATCACTAATTTGTTAGTTAGAACCAGAAGATAGGATCGTCATTGGACCAGATGAAATCTGTGAAAACAATGAGAAGATTATCATGATATGAGATCGATTAAGGGCAACCCAAAACCAACAAGAGCGTCCTACTAAAAAGAAGCATCGACTTATTCTTCTCAAGGTTTCTCTGTGTAAAGGGATTTTGTTTTTTGACATAGGTGGAAAACTTTTACCAAGGTTTGTCAAGATGCTTGAGATTACTCACTATGTCGGTGTAGTTGCTTACTAACTCGATTCTCATTCTAAGCTTTCTTGCCTTCATAATGTGTTTCATGTGTAAACGCTACCGAAAATCTGTCTTGACACTAGCAAGATTGTTTCATTTCCCTATTGTAGTGTTACAAGAGGATACGACCAATAAGAGGTATCGGACCAGATTATCGATTGAAAAGTGGCAAGTTTATGACATCATGACATATCGCTAGTGAAGGTATTATGGTAGCACCACAATGTTGAAGTCCA
Source organism: Artocarpus hirsutus (assembly GCA_946598075.1). Classification (NCBI taxonomy): domain Eukaryota; kingdom Viridiplantae; phylum Streptophyta; class Magnoliopsida; order Rosales; family Moraceae; genus Artocarpus; species Artocarpus hirsutus. The sequence goes on from CAMOHE010051618.1 coordinate 31,340, forward strand.
TATTAGTCACATAGTACTATTTATTCTAAGAATTATGATGTGAGTAGCACTATATTATTAATAGCATTTTAATTATCCATCCACCTTCGTGGTCAGTATCTACATGATGGTGATTACTGATAAGACTTATTTTAGTTGAGCATTTACATTTTTTTAATTCGTTTAATTGGTTGTTTTTTAATTGATCTTATTTAGTCTAACTTATCTACATCGCGGCCCTCAGGTCATGATAGCTAAATTAAGCATGGGAGTTAAGGTTGACGATGCAGAAGCTGTATTTGGATTTGTTCTATTTTAATGTGGATTCCAATTTTGTGGACGAAAATCCCTAAGGGGAGGAGAGTTGTAATACCCAAGTTTAATTAAACACAATTACTATGTTAATTTGGTAATTAGTGTGCCTAATTAAGATTTGTTTTTAATTAAGCATACTTGTGACATTTTCTTTTCAATATTAGTCGCCTTACAATTTATTTAATTGTTTCAATAAATTTTGTATTTAAATTTCATTTTCCAAATATCAAATTTTTGAATTGACAAACTAACAAATGCCTAGACACATCCTTTTTCCCCACACACTCAGATACAACACATGAGGCCATATTTAGCAAAAACCATGTACTAGGCATGGTTTTATCTCAAAACCGCTTTTGCATTTTGTGCTCGGCTTTGGGTTGTACCACAACCACCTAGACATTGATTCTCTCTACTCCCTCATTCTTCCTCAAGTTTCTTTCTTTAACAACACTCAAACATTAAGTGCTTCAAAACATTCAAACAAACTCATGAACCACAACTTTGTTTCTAGCCACAAAACAGAGACCAAGAACTTAGTTTTGGAGCCTTTAAACATGCTTAAACTATTCAAACAAGGTTAGAATGTTGTTAGCAAATTAAACTTACACTTAGAAACTCTTATCTCTGATTTATGTGTTAAAACTCCAGTTCATGAGTTTGAGCTCCATTTATAGTTAGACAACTTCTTTTGAACAAGTTTGAGCTAAATTAAGATTTGTATGTTGCGATCTAAGCATGCATGAATGTAGGAAACATTTCAACTAAGATTGTAGAATGATTTCAACCTCATTTCAAGCTTTAATTTGAACTAAAAATCATATTAAATAGTTTTTACATTTATTTTGCATATTCTCAGAATTTTTTGTAAAAATGCATAAAAATTTAGGGAAAGATGTTTAAAAATGTTTTACAGTTTTATTCTATCATTTTTGAACTTTACCCATACTCTGAGAATTGTAAAAATAAGTTGGATTGAGCTTTGAAGCTCATGTTTGTTGAGACTAGAAATCTAGAAATTTTTTGGATTTCAACTGATCGGCATGCCAAACTCATCCTTCAATAGGCCGAATTCAAATAGTTTAGCAGGCTGGCTTGAGATGGCTAGTACACTGAACATCAGTAGTTCGATAGGCCAGACTCAAATAGTTGGTAGGCCAAACATCAACAGTTCGGTAGGCCAAACCTAAATGGTCGGCAGGCTGACAATGTTACATAAAAATAGTAGTTTTCCACTAGTTTTCATTATTTAATGATAAGAAGGATTTTTATTTTGTGACATGATTATTTGGACTTCAAAGGCACACTTAGATACCATGAAATAACATACTAATGTAGAATATTCTAAACTACATATTAATGTATCTAGTCCACATCTAGGGTTGTTTACGGTTTTGAGGAGCTGACGTGTAGCAGATTGGGACTGCAATTTTTATGTTCTCATGCTAGATAACATGGTAGGACTCTAGATCTTTCTTTTCGATAGTAGTGAATTTAAAATGAGCTTTAGTCATACTATTCTTATTTTAAAATGAGCTTTAGTCATACTATTCTTTCTTAAAATATGTTTAAGGAACAATTTGATGTTATTTATTTATTTCCACTAGATGTTGGATATGATCATGATGAATGACAATGAATGATGATGATTATGAATTAATGATAATGAATGAATCATAATGAATGTAAATGATAACCCGATAAAAAAATACCCAGAGAATGATATGACTAAATGATAATAGATATTGAATGGACACTAAACCCCATTTGAAGTGATCTGATAATGCATAATGCCACATAAAGATCGATTCGTGTAGAGAGCAACCTTAGGTGTAGGTCCGAAAACCTAGCGGGACCATTATGGTGGTGATACGAGGCTTTGCACATAAAGAATGTTGATTCATGATTTGAGGTAATTACATATAGTGAACAACAAGTATGAACCTGTTTAATCACTTATTATGGTGAGAGATAAGCATGGATTTGTTAAATATTTAATGTTTTTGTAATTGCTTTTAAATTATTTTTATGTTATTTTATTTCACTTTATTTCATGAATGATTTTGAAACCCAAGTCCTACTGAGCCTTTTGCTCATATTTTTTTTTTTTAATTTTCCCCCACTAGGTGATTCATAGAATGCCACCGAGTAGGATGCTGTTGATATGCTCATGTGGATCATGAGATGTTTGGCTTATTTATTTATTTATTTATTTTATTTTCAAGGCATGTAATAATATGGACTATGTTTAGTTTTCAGTTGGACTGTGGTTTGTATAATTTTTATATGTCTGTACTATGAGTGCACCATGTGGGGTCTAGTGAGGCCCAAACTGCCTTCTTGATGAACTTTATGACCTTGAACCTATTCTCTGAGGTCATTTAAGGGATTTCACTTATTAATTTTTAAAGGCCGGAATATTTCATAAAGATTAAAAAGTTCACCACATTTTTAATAAATTACCTAAAAATGATTTCCTTATTAATATAAAAAAGAAAAAAAAGGCATGTTTAGTTAAATCTATTTAATTATTTTAATTAATCTACCACGTCACCACCCGGATTTAGGTTTGTGACATAAAGACGCTGTGGAATATGTTTGGCATGGTATTGTGACATACTTCACCGTTTCTAAAGCTATGAGGAAGAAGTTAATGACAAGCACCATTAAGATGGCGCGTGACTTTCGATACAACCTAAACAAGGCTTTCATTGAAGGCCACGAAGACAACTCCAATGTTTTCAAGCTCCCCTTAAAATTAATTAAAAAAATTTTCTTTTATTAGTTTGGTCAATTGGAGGAAATTTGTGAAATACAAACTTAGTGAGGAGCAAAGGGAGTTGTTAAAACAAGTAAAAGAGAGAAGAGATGAATATGATCTCAAGCACTTGATGGGTCGTTTGGCATATAGGAAACCAGAGAATGAATGGGTAAGTAAAGTTTGTTTATTTCATTTATAAAAAACTTTTAATCTTTTCTTATTCAATATTTAAATAACCATACCTTTTAATACATATTGAAATACACAACATCACTATACCTCCTCCTCGTCATGTGATTTGGAAGTTCGTCCAACAAAAAAGGGATGGAACTTTCAAAATCCAAGATACGGAGAGATTAGTCAAAGAATTGTAAGTTACTTGATGTTTTTAACTTTTAATATTTCAAAATTTATATTAACTATGGTTGATTTTAACTTGTATTAATTTCATAATTAATAGGATGAGTAGAGAAGCAAGCCTCCTATGGCATGTTTCAATCTTAGGGGATGAATGATGTATTAATTGCCGCATTAGGCAATCTTGAACATTTGGGATGGGTCTACTGTCAATCTTAGTTTGTCAAGTAGTCCTGATATTTTTATTCCACCTGAAGCTCAAAGTCCAACACATAGTTGATTGAGCTGTGTAAGAAGGTAGAAATGATGGAGTCCAAGTTTGTTGATTGAGAGGCGATTATGAGTCAAGCTTGAGGGAATTCTTTCTCTTATGTGGAAGAAAATGTGGTGCCTATAGTATAGCAACTTATAAATGCACAAGCAAGTTGCACATCTTATTTTGCATCAACACAACTTCCGGAGCCGCCCTTGTCACATCTTGGTGAGGGTGAGACTTGCTTTTTTCTAACACAATCAACAACCAAGGGAGATGGTGTTATTCCTTTTATCGATGTTGTGAGAGGAAAGGTGTGGATCGATACTCTTCCCATGCAAGTGATTCATTGTAGGATAGTTAGCAAAGGTAATGTGTGCATTACAAATAATATGTGTTTATATAAAAGGCGCGCCTTTTCCTTACTTAACTGAGGAAAATAATGTTGTGAGTGATCCTCTCAGACGGTTTGTTGCTTGGCCCAAGGTATGGATTCAAATTGGGTCATTAAGTAAAATAAGCAACACTCTAATTGACCAACCTTATCATTCAAAAAAGAGTCTATGGCGCCTATCAAAGAAACAATCAAGGGAGGTCGTGCAAAGAAATAGAATTTTGGATGATGTAATGAATGGAGGACATAATGAATGTGACACAACCAAAAAATAAAGTTTTGGCAAGCTTACCTCTAAACATGGCAAGCCTGTATAGTTATTCAAAGAATTCCATGGATGTCTTTAGCAAAATTACGATTATGTTGCCTGTTGACATCACCCACAGCGATGATGAAACCCTAAATCTCACCGCCGAGGACATTGATTGGTTTGCAAACTTCACTCAAATCAATATTTCAATATCATGGCATAGAATAATTATATACACTTTCCATTAATTAAACAATATGGTTATTTATTTATTTTTTTACTTTGTACTTGTTACTTGTCATCGTCAAACAATATTTGTTTTCTATATGTAGTTTTTTATGGAACTATTGTCATGCCAACACTTTGCTCCACATGTATGGCTTTATCAACCCTTACATCACCTCTTATGTCACAGGCAATCTGAGTTCTTGATTAAAGATCAAGCAATGGTGTTTTGTGACTCTTTTGAGAAACAAAGAGTTAACAGATGTTATTTCCTGCCATATAATGGTGCTAGTAGTTGGTTATTGGCCTTGCAACTCCCGAAAAAGACATAATTTCATGGTTCAATCTACTTGGTCACTGAGTATGCCCTGACTTCAAACAGTTGATGACATTATAAGCATATTATTTGTTTACTATATTATTATTATTGCTAGTTTATAGCATCTATCTTTTGATTGATTATATTTTTATTAATTGTATTTAGGGCCTTAAATACATGGAAGGTGAACATAAAAACTAAGGTCGCCTTTATTCTGCCAAAAGGATATATTTAGATTTCTATTACCAAATAAGGAGAGCATTCAAGTGTAAATATAATATAATTAAATTTTAATTGAAATGAGTTGTTATTTAAACTAATATATTCTTAAAATCCTTTTTAGGATATATTCAAACAAGAGAGATATAAAGAATGTGGATATTTTCACTAGTGCAAACAAGATATTAGATGATAGTTATCCGTTGTCTAATCTAGGTCGTAATACCTATCGACATTAGATGATGGTTACAAAGCATCATCTAATGTCCACCTGAGATGGAATTTGGCATGAGGCGCATACATTAGACGATGATTTAAGTTGTTCCAAGACAACAAAATTGCAGGTTATATTTTCTTTGCCCATGGGTTGCCTTTTTGTCTTCAATTTGTTTTCATTGGCCTCACAATTCACTAATGACATAAATTAGTAATAATTTATTAAATTAAAACATAACAAAATCTAACAATAATAATTAATTACATTCAAATAATGAATCATTTTACATATTCTCCCTTATTCATCTATCACCTCACTCAAATGTTCATTTGTATAAAAGTCTTGCCTTGTCACAGCTAGTGGTGCCCCATCCATAACTATATCTCTCTCATGTACCTAAGCACAGAATATCAACATTCTTTGTCTCCTTCTTGTTTGGTGTATCCTAAAAAGGGTGTTAAAAATACATTTGTTTAAATAACAACTCGTGCATTTTCAATTACAACAATTATATTATCCTTCTACTTGAATAAATACCTTACTTGGTAATAGAAATCTAGTATATTCTTTTGAAGGATTGAAGACAACCTTAGCTTTTATTTTTAACTTACATGTATTTAGTGCCCTAATTACAATTCATTAAAATGCAATCAATCAAAAGAAATATGCCATAAACTAGCAATAATAAATAATATGATAAACAAATAATACACTTACAATGTCATCAATTGTTTGAAGTCAGGGCATACTTTGTGACCAAGTGGATCGAACTATAAAATCCTGTATTTTTGGGTAGCAATGAGGGCCACAAATATATGGCATGAAATAACGTCGTTCAGCTCCTCTTTTCTCCAAAAAGTCACAAAGCATTGCTAATCGAGAGCTCAACATTGCTTGACACATAAGAGGTGCTGTAGGGGTTGGCCAAGCCACATGTAAAGCAAATTGTTGGTATGGTAGTAGTTTCATAAAAAATTGCATATAAGAAACAAAGATTGTTAGATGACGATAAATGACAAGTACAGAGTAAACAAACAAAAAAAAAATGACCATATTGTTTTCAAATAATGAAAAGTGTATAACATCATGTATGTTATGATACCAGAAATACTAACTTGTTAAAGTTCGTGAACCAATCAATAGCCTCAGCAGTGAGATATAGTGGTTCATCATTGCTGTGGATGATGTCAAAAGGCAACATAATCGTAATTGTGCTAGAGGCCTCCATGAAATTCTTTGAATAACTATACAAGCTTGGCATGTTTGAATGTAATCTTTCCAAAACATTATTTTTTGGTCATGTCACCTCCATTATATCCTCTATTTGTTGCTTCCTTATCCCTCTCGCATTCTTTATACAACCTCCCTTGATTGGCTCCTCCATAGGCACCATAGGCTCTTTTCTCAGATGATGTGGTTGGTTAATTAGAGCGTTGCTTATTTGACTTAACGACCTAATTTGAATCCATGCCTTGCCAAGCAACAAACCTTCTAAGAGCATTGCTCACTATGAATCACTTACGTAAGGAAAGTACCCATTTACGCCCTTTTTCTTACAATGGCAATAAAATGAATAACACCATCTCCCCCGATTGTTGATGGCATTAGAAGAAGGCTATTTTAACCTTTACTGCGATGATGATGGGGGCTCCGTAGATGGTGTTGGTACAATATGAGCTTTGTAACTTGTTTTCGCACTTGTGCATAATTCTACTGTAGGCACCCCATTTTCTTCCATGTGGGAGGAGGAATCCCCTTGAGCTTGACTTGTCATAATTGCCTTTTACTCGATAAACTTAAACTCCATCATTTACACCTTTTTACGTAGCTTGATCCACTGTGTGTTGGACATTGAGCTTCGGGTGGAATGAAATTATTGAGACTGCTTGACAAAAGAGATTGACTGCATACCTATCTCGAATGTTTAGGATTGCCCAATGTGGCGGTCAATACATTATCTATCTCTTGAGATTGGAATGTGCATTGGGAGGCTTGCTTCTTATACTCATCCTATTAGTTACGAAATTAATACACATTAAAATCAACCATAGTTAATGTCATACCTCTCAAACCAACTAATAAGCTTATGGAAAACCTATTTAGTTAGGATAAAGAGTGTTAACCTTCATTTATAGTTTACTTAAAATATTCATTTCATTACAAAAGAGTTTTGAAACTATTGTTTCACTCATTTCCATATTTACAACATATATAGTATTTCAAAATGAGATGTGCAATATATTATCATATCTAGGGTTAGTAATATATATGTTTATAAAACTATAATAGAGCTACTAAGATTGATAAAATAAGCTTTAAAAGCTGATCTAAAACATGACATATGAACAAATCTCTATCCGACAGCTCTAGATACTTGGTCAATCCCTAACCTTATACATCTTCACCTGCATCATAAAAACTATAATGAGTTAAAAGCATAGTAAGTAGAAACTAATGCATGAACATGAACATTGAATGAGAATGCAATCAGACATTTTCTTTTATCAATTTTTTTTTGACAATTCTTTCTTCTTTTAGGTTTTCTTGGAGTGTGGTACTTAATTGGCAATGATAGACCGTGGTTTTTGGAACCTGTTCATGATAATTTAGCCAATGTAATAATAAAACTGGATTTCTATCTTGGTCTTTAGACCTTAGGTATTTTTTGTATTCAGTCTCAGTTTTTGTGGCTTTTCTTTTTTTGGCTTTTTAACCTAAAAGCATTCACCACTCTTTGTTAGGTCCGTTGGTCCCACCCACATCCTGTGCCTACTCGATCACCAATTAAACACCAAACCTCCATTTTAGATAAAAACTTCATTCCCTTTTTATGACCATATCACATGTTTGATGTAATTATCATGAATCATGAATGCATTTCAATAAACTATATCAATCCAAAATAATAACAATCCAATCAATGCACCTTAAAGCAACACATGACACAGTTCTTGTGATGCAATAAATAGTAGTTTCTATTTACCTCGAGTCCAATTTGTATTGAGTGAAAAGTTCAATTCTCTTAGAAGATAAGATGTGCTAAAGGCCTAGCATTATAAAATTATATGCTATTTAATTTCTAATCAACCAAAGTCATTGATCTAGGTTATAAGTGTTGGGTTTTGTTGGATTTTGTTATTCAAATAAGTAGCAGAAAATTAAAATTAATTCCCACAAAGCCCTCATAGGATCCATGCAATTCGATTAGATTGATAAGAAAGTCCTAGAATCTTACTAGGATGACAAAAAGGGCAAGATTCTGGAAAGGAGAGTGGGTTCACTTTGGTGACACCCTAGCTCATGCTTTTAGTATTCAGGATCGGATTTAGACGTTGTTACTTAGAGCAACCACCTCTACAGGTATCCACATGAACAGACTCTCTCAAAAACGAATTGGTGTGCTAGCACCCTTTCCTTTGCGTTAAATGACTCTCTCTAATTTTAAGGTTTTAATGTCTTTCGCCTTTTTAGAATGAGAGAACGTCTTTTCTCTTCTTAATACAGCTAGAAACCCTAAAATAGATATATATATATATATCTATTGACTTTGAGATAGAGTTAGATTTAAACTAGGGTAAGCTATAATTCGAATATGATTAAAAGAATCAAGATAATGTCTGTAATTTGAATATGATTTAGAGAATCTAGATAATGTCAGATTCAATAAACCTAGAAATATCCAGTACATTGAATCTGGACATTATTAGGTTCATTAAACCTAGACATAGTAAACCCAAAATTCGTTCTTGGTCTGTTCTAAGTGTGCAACCCTATAGGTTCACATAACGTTGGTAGTGGGCTTAAAATTCTGTTTTTGACCCATAAATCATAAGCGGCCTCTAGCAAGACATTATAAAAAGCCAAGTTATGCAAATGTCAATAATCCAACATAACCTAATCCACAATAAGTATTAAAGTCCTTTTGCCACTGGATACCTTGATTGAACATAAGGCATGGTTTATGTCATCCTTATACTATTTAATCATATTATTTCTCGATCTTAAGTAGACTGATATTGATAACCTTTATCAATTCATTTCAGTATGGTCATACATTTTACTTCAGTCTAACTTATCGAGGGGCCCATAGATATCTTTCTCATGATAAATGATGGACAAATTCCTTCTTAATCACTCATATTCCTTATATGATTCACTTTATATCCAACAACAATCCATTCTATCATCCTGTTAAAGATAATATTAGATTGTGTAAAATATAGAACTTGTCATGTAAGAAACCATGATGATTTTAGGTCAGAGGACTAGGATAATATTATTGTGATGAGAATCACCTATGATAATTATCCATGCAGTATTCTCATAGCGGGTCGATCCAATACATCATTTCTCAAACATGTATTTATGGGTTGACTTAGTATCTCATACACATGATTAGTAAAACATAATCATTAGTCAAACTTCATACTAGTCTTCATTCATTATTATCCCAATAATAATGACCGATTAGGGATAATTTAGAATATAATTCAATTTTCACCTAAGAGTTTTACTATCAAGTCACATACTTGATGACCTTGGGCAGAATTAACTATTCATGTAATTAGAATAAAAAAAATAATGAAAATGCCTCTTTATTAATAAAATGCAAATGTAAGAAAGTCAATATGTGGTCATTACATAATTGGCCTAGGGCACATCACTAACAATCTCCCACTTGCACTAGGCCCAATCAATATTGTATCTAATACCCATTGACCTAGTATGACTCTCATGCTTAGGCTGTGGAAGAGGCTTAGTGAGTGGATCAGCAACATTGTCATTTGTAGGTACTCTACATATCTTCACGTCTCCTCTCTCAATGATTTCTCGAATGAGATGATAACGTCTGAGTATGTGTTTGGATCGCTGATGTGATCTAGGTTCCTTAGCCTGTGCTATGGCCCCATTATTATCACAATACAAGTCTACTGGATCTGATATACTAGGAACAACACCCAATCTAGTAATAAACTTTTTGATCCAAACTGCTTCCTTAGCTGCTTCTAAGTCGCTATATACTCAGCTTCTGTTGTAGAATTAGCAATGGTGTCTTGTTTTGAACTTCTCCAGCTCACTGCACCTCCATTCAAACAGAACACATAACCTGACTGTGATCGAAAGTCATCCTTGTCGGACTAGAAGCTGGCATCTGTGTAACCACTTACAACAAGCTCATCTTCCTTTCCTCCATATAGTAAGAATGCATCCTTAGTTCTTCTCAAATATTTAAGGATATTCTTGACTGCTATCTAGTGACTTTCACCTGGATCTGATTGGTATCTACTGGTTATGCTTAAGGCATATGAGACATCAGGTCGAGTACATAACATTGCATACATGATAGATCCAATTGCAGAAGCATATGGAATCTTATTCATGCGGTCTCGCTCATCCTGTGTCATTGGACACTGAGTCTTGCTGAGACTAATTCCATGTGACATGGGCAAGAATCCCCTCTTGGAATCTTGCATACTAAACCTATTCAATACCTTGTCAATGTATGTACTCTGACTTAGGCCAATAAGCCTCTGAGATCTATCCCTATAGATCTTGATGCCTAGAATATAGGCAGCTTCACCTAAGTCTTTCATTGAGAAACAATTCCCTAACCATGATTTAACATTTTGTAGGGTAGGGATATCGTTTCCAATGAGTAATATGTCATCAACATATAGCACTAGAAAGACTATTGTGCTCCCACTAACCTTCTTGTAAACACAAGGCTCATCTTCATTTTTAATGAAACCAAACTCTTTGATTGCTTCATCAAAACGAAGATTCCAACTCTGAGATGCTTGCTTCAATCCATAAATGGATCTTTGAAGCTTGCAAACCTTTCCAGAATTCTCAGGACTAACAAAACCCTCGGATTGTGTCATATACACATCCTCAAGTAGGTTTCCATTAAGAAACGCTATTTTGACATCCATTTGCCAAATCTCATAATCATATAATGCAGCTATGGCGAGGAGAATCCGAATGGATTTAAGCATAGCAACTGGTGAAAAAGTTTCATCATAGTCTATACCATGTGTTTGCTTAAAACCTTTTGCAACCAATCTAGCCTTAAAGGTATGCACATTGCCATCCATGTCTGTTTTCTTTTTGAAAACCCATTTGCACCCAATAATCTTTAAACCATCAAGGGGATCAATCAAAGTCCATACTTGATTATCATACATGGTTTGCATCTCTGACTTCATGGCTTCTAGCCATTTATCACAGTCAGGGCTATTCATGGCCTCTTGGTAGGATATGGGGTCATTTTGATCCACAATCATCACATCATTATTATCAATTAAGAGAAATGCATATCTCTTAGGGCTCTGATTTGTCCTACTAGACCTCCTTGGGCCTTGTGCTACTTGTTTAGGCTCAACAACTACTTGTTGATCAAGTTGAGATTCCACAGTTGGTTCAATGCTATTTTGTGGTCCTTGAATTTCTTTAAGTTGGACTTTACTCCCACTGGTTCCTTTAGAAATGAATTCTCTTTCTAAAAAGACACCATTCCAAGCAACGAACACTTTGTTCTTAGAAGCATTGTAGAAGAAATATCCTTTAGTTTCTTTAGGATATCCCACAAAAAGGCATTTGTCTAATTTGGGTGCCAATTTATCTAAAATTTGACGCTTTACATAAGCATCACATCCCCAAATCTTAAGAAAAGACAAACTGGGCAACTTCCTAATCCACATCTCATATGGTGTCTTTTAAACCGCCTTTGATGGAACTCTGTTTAGTATGAACGCAACAGTTTCTAAAGCATATCCCCAAAAGGATATTGGAAGATCTGACCAACTCGTCATAGATCAAACCATATCCAATAATGTTCGATTTCTCCGTTTAGGCACACCATTCCATTGTGGTGTTCCTAGTGGAGTTAATTGTGAGACTATCCCACAATCTCAAAGATGATCAATGAATTCTTGGTTTAAGTATTCACCACCTCAATCTGATCAAAGTGCTTTAATACTTTTACCAAGTTGATTTTGTACTTCATTTTTGAAAATTTTAAACTTTTCGAAAGATTTAGACTTTTGTTTCATTAGATAGACATAGCCATATCTACTGAAATCATTGTGAAAGTAATAAAGTACTGAAAACCTCCTCTAGTAGTCAAACTTAATGGTCTACATCAATCAGAATGTATAAGGCCCAATAAGTCATTAGCTCTTTCACTATGTCCAGTAAAAGGTGTCTTAGTCATTTTGCCTAATAAACAAGACTCACAAGCTTCAAATGATTCAAAAGCCCCTATTGATGGAGTTTTGAAATATGTTTCTCATTTATATGGTCCAAATGAGAGTGCCAAAGATAGGTAGGCTTTAAATCTTTAGATTTAAACTTCTTTGTATTAACATTATAGATGGACTTTTCATTTGTGTTTTCAATGTTTAGAACATAAAGACCATTTGTCCGTGGAGCATATCCATAGAAAATGTTATCATGGTAAATAGAGCATTTATTGTTCCTAAAAATAAACTCAAAATTTTCTTTGTCCAAATAAGAAACAGAAATAATATTCCTACTCATAGCAGGCACATAATAACAATTTTCTAAACTTAAAACAAGTCCACTAGGCAAAGTCAACTCATATGTTCCTACAGCTAAAGTAGCAACTCTTGCTCCATTTCCAACTCGTAGGTCCACTTTGCCTTTAGCCAAGGTTCTACTCCTTTTAAAACCCTACACATTGGTACAAATGTGAGATCCAGATCCAGTATCTAATACCCAAGAACAACAAGTAGACAAATTGACTTCTATAACATAAATACCTAAAGGAGTAGTCGCACTACTCTTCTTCTTCTTTAGATCATCCAAATAGAGCTTGTAGTTTCTTTTCCAATGACCAGGCTCAGAAAAAGCATACTCCTTCCTTTGGTGGTTTGACCTTAGGTTTAGGATTGGGCTTAGGGTTAGGCTTAGGCTTCTTAAAGTCCTTGGAAGCCTTATTCTTGTTGTTACCCTTTCCTTTCCTTTTCATACCTTTCCCTTTATTAACCATCAGAACATCTTTGGTATTCTTGATGTTCTGTTCAGCAGTCTTAAGCAACCCATGCAACTTAGAAATAATCTTCTCCATATTATGCATGTTGTAGTTCATAATGAACCCATCATATGCATTTGGCAAAGATTGCAGAATGATGTCAATAGCCAACTCTTGGCTAATCTCAAGACCAAGTTTCTACAAATGATCAAGATGACCCTTCATCTTTAGAACATGAGGACTCACTGAACCGCCAGCAGTCAACTTGCATGAGAGTAATGCCTTCAAGGTGGCAAACCTCTCAATTCTAGATTTCTCTTGGAACATTTCCTTGAGATGGCCTATCATGGTATAGGCCTCCATATCCATCAGTTGCTTCTGAAGCTCTGATTCCATGCTTCCAAGCATGAGGCAAGTGACATCAACAAAGTCATTGAGATGCTTACTGTGAGCATCCTTTTGAGCTTTAGGAGCATTAGCAGCTAGTTCATCAGGGATAGGTTGATCAAGGACATATTCCTTCCTCTCTTGCTTAAGAACAATTCTCAAGTTTCTATACCCGCCATGGAAGTTAGTCCCATTAAGCTTATCCTTCTCAAGGATCATTTGCAACGACAAGTTAGATGTGGTGTTTGACGCCATTATCTACAACAAATATATACACAGAGTACTTAGCATTTTATTAAACAATTTTTAACGAGGCATAATTTAAATCCCATTAATTTTATCAAATCAATAACCCTCAATATTAATTTGGCAATCACAACAATTGTAATTTTAGTGGGCCAAGATCCATATTTCACCTCACTTTAAGTAAGTTTTAGCTTATCACCTAAAGTATGATTATATAGGTAGGTAACACTTTACCAATTACATCTTATGTAAGTCTTGGATAAATATGGGATTTGACATCACATGTCCTTGAAAATTAAAATCCCATTTAATGCCCTAGGTCCAAAACCATTTTGATAACCTAGTTAAGTCTAACCATTTCAAACATATGGATATCACTATTATCCATCATGTCTTACCTAGATGGCTTAACACACCTTGCTTTTGTAGAACCTATGTTTAGCAATCCAAGTCTTGACAAGTGTTGAATTATGGAAGGCATTTTATTGACTTAATATTAAATGAGGGTGCTACTTTATTTTCATTTTATTGTTTATTATTATGTCGCATCACATACATAGCATGATGTACACAACATCATATACATATCATAATAATAACACAATAAGCGTGTCATAGCATGGCCTAAATCTAAATTGATCTTTATAAGGCAATATAAAGGTTAATGGTCAATCCTAGGTAATCTTCATCTCCATGGATTTCCTTAGATTGCCACAAACGGACTCCATCTTGAGCCTCCATCTTGGATCTCTATCTCAAACCTCCATCTATCTTTATTTTGGGCTTTGATTTTACATTACAAATGGCAATATAAAATATTCTATTTCTACTAAATAAATAAATAGATTATAATAAATTGATAAACGACACGTAGGCCATATTTAAAATTACAAACCCAAAATAAAATTAAATAAAACCAGCCAATCACATTGGTGTAAAAGGGCCATGCTATGCACCATGCAATTCACACTAAACACATAAACATAATAATATAATTTCATTAAAGTTAAATTTTTATTATGACCAAAACGATATATGTGACGAATCAATTTAGGGTCAAGGGGCAGCTCCCCTGGCGGCCCTTGTGGCAGTCTCGCTAGTTGGTTAGCGACGGTCCCCCTTTCGGCTACGCTCTCGAAAGGTAAATGATTTACCTTACTTATTTGAATGAGTTGCTGCCTAAATTCATTGAGTTTAATTAATTAGATTACCTAATCTGTTGAAAACAAAATTAATTAATCTCTATTTAACACTTAAACAGATTCATGAAATATATTGATCTGTTCTAAACCGATCATCCTTGTTCAACAATTAAACAGACCCTATGACATATACTAATCTGTTCAAAACAGATTATCATTGTTTAATATTTAAATAGTTAGCCATCTTAACAAAACGAAACTCGATTTACAGTATATCGTTTAATCATCTTAAAACATATTACTAGATTCTTGTTAGATTGTAATATTAATCGAATTAAGAACAACATGTTACAAGAAACATTAAATGCATTAATCAAATAAAACCTCAAACAGATTAATCTAATTAATGTATAAATCATATCCATGCATATCACATATACACAAAGCCATATAAAATCAATCCAATCGAATTCGCAAGTCGCTCTGATACCACTGTTGGGTTTTGTTATTCAAATTAGCAGCAAAAAATTAAAATTAATTCCCAAAAAATCCTTGCAGGATCCATGCAATTTGATTAGATTGATAAGAAAGTCATAAAATCTTACTAGGATGACAAAAAGGGCAAGATTCTAGAAGGGAGAGAGCTAGTTCACTCGGGTGACACCCTAACTCGAGCTTTTAGTATTCGAGATCGGATTCAGATATTGTTACCTAGAGCAATGCCCTCTGCAAGTATCCACATGAACAGACTCTCTCAAAAATGAATTGGTGTGCTAGCACCCTCTCCTTTACGTTAAATGACTCTCTCTAATTTTAAAGTTTTAATGTCTTTGGCCTTTTTAGAAAGAGAGAATGCCTTTTCTCTTCGTAATTCGACTAGAAATCCTAAAACAGATATATATATTTATTGACTTCGAGATAGAGTCAGATTTTAACTAGGGTAAACTGTAATTCGAATATGATTAAGAGAATCTAGATAGATTCAAAGAATCTAGATAATGTCAGATTCAATGAACCTAGACATATCTAGTACATCGAATCTGGACATTATCAGGTTCATTGAACCTAGACACAGTAAACCCAAAATTTGTTCTTAGTCTGTTCTAAGTGTGCAATCCTGTAGGTTCACATAACGTTGGTAGTGGGCTTGAAATTCTGTTTCTGGCCCACAAATCATTAGCGGCCTCTAGCAAGACATTATGATTACCCAAGTTATGCGAATGTTAATAATTCGACATAACCTAATCCATAGTAAGTATTAAAGTCCTTTTGCCACTAGATACCTTGATTGAACAAAAGTCAAGGTTTATGTCATCCTTATACTATTTAATCATATTATTTCTCGATCTTAAGTAGACTAATATTGATAGCCTTTATCAATTCATTTCAGTATGGTCATATATTTTACTTTAGTCTAACTTATCGAGGGGCCATAGATATCTTTCTCATGATAAATGAGGGACAGATTCCTTTTTAATCGCTCATGTTCCTCACATGATTCACTTTATATCCAACAACAATCCATTCCATCATCCTATTAAAGATAATATTAGATTGTGTCAAAATATAGAACTTGTCATGTAAGAAACCATTATGATTTCAGGTCAGAAGACTAGGATAATACTATTGTGATGAGAATCACTTATGACAATTATCCATGTAGTATTCTCATAGTGGGTCGATCCAATACATCATTTCTCAAATATGTATCTATGAGTTGATTTAGTATCTCATACACATAATTAGTAAAACATAATCATCAGTCAAACTTCACACTAGTCTTCATTCATTATTATCCCAATAATAATGACTGACTAGGGATAATTTAGAATATAATTCAATTTTCACCTAAGAGTTTTACTATCAAGTCACATACTTGATGACCTTAGGCAAGATTAACTATTCAAAGAATTAGAATCAAAAACAATAATGAAAATGCCTCTTTATTAATAAAATGCAAATGTAAGAAAGTTAAAACGTGGTCATTACATAATTGGTCTAGGGTACATCACTAACAATAAGTTCTTATGATAAGGGTTTTTTATTGAATCAAGCACAAATGGACTAAGTATAACAATGTCAAAATGCACATTTATGGCCAATTAACATGCTATACTACTAGAAATATATTAAACATCAAGATTAGGTGTTCCATCACCTCAACAAACATGCATTTCCATACATTCTTGCTGTAAATTACATGTTATCAAACACATAACAATTTTAAAACTTTTTACATGAATCAAGTTTTTAATGACCTCTAAAATTTTCAAACTTTAAATAGCAATGAGGGAAGCATATAATCTTATAAAAACAATCCAATGCACAAGTATCAAGCATTGTGCAAACTTAATTTTCCACTTAGCTTAGTTTTGCATTTTCTTTTCATAAACTCAAAAATAATATTCTAACTAATTCCTTCTTATCTATAAGCATTCAAAATCACTTAATAAACACTAGGATCAATAGAAATAAAAGAAATAATCAGATTCTATAAGATAATCAATTTTACAAAGAAACTAACTTAACTAGCTTACTTTAAGCTCAAATCTATCTTAGCTTTCTTTTTTCTACATCTATAATCACATATAATAGAAAATAACTTCATTTGATCATAAGAAATATAAATATAGATGTTACTTTGTTGTTAGGGCTCTATTAGAGGGCAAAACACTTGACTTTCAAGCTCAAATTGGTAAGAACTTGCTTTGATTTATGTAACTTGAATTTCTATGGTCTTGTTTAAGTTTTTATGAGCTTTAGTACAATGGAGAGAAAGAATTAGGGAAAGGCCTAGTTGAATTTGGGGCTGCTAAGGAAGATAAGAAACAAAACAAAGTTTTCTAATGCATTTGACTTAGTCATGAGGAGGTGGGTTGGAGGAGGGGGTTGCTTGGGAGCTTTTATCATCTTTTTCTAGGATTTGACATGTGGAAAGAGTGTGAAATAAGAAAAAAAAATTCAACTAATAGTTACCTAGTTAAAATCAAGTACAAACAAGTGTAACTTAATTTTCTATAACCTAGTCAACTAACCAATCAAATTCCACCATTTTGCATAATTTTAATTCTAATAAAATCTAGCTATTTTCAAGGCATAAATAAGAAAAAAAATAAGTTTAGAATGCATCTAAACTTAAAAAATACTTTCCAATCAATTTGTAACTGTTTAGCACACTAATCTTCCTCATCGAGAATAGAGTTTTTCACTACAATTAGAACTTTTGAAAAACATGTTAGATCATTATTAATAATACAATGTCATAAGCATGTTAGTACAAGATTCAATCTTATAAATAATGAGTACTCATACTCATAAGATATGATTTTTATATGCTTGAAATTCAATAACGTGTGTTTGTTAAATGTATAGACATGCAAGATGCTTGTTATTGGCTAATAGTGAGTTAATTGGGCATTATAATTGTTAGAAAAATAGTACACAGTAGAATTTTAAAATTTTTATATCAGAGTATTTTTTAAAACATAACTTTGATATGCTATGTGCATAAATTAATCAGATCTTACTAACCTTGTGTATGCCGAAAAGCTTCCTCAATCTGTGTAAAAAAGTAACGTTCTAAAAGGAACTCAACCAACTGGCCTTCTATGGTATTCTATATCCACGATTGGAGTGAGTGTAGGCTCATATGTATAGCTCTTCCACCAGGTGACTCTCCTTCTAACCAATTGAGAGAACCCAAAGCTAGTGTTCGTGATTTATGAACAAAAGCTCTTAGGGAGTTTTAGATTCTCACCAGCAGAGTTTCACTCTTAATCTCTCAATTGATCTAAATAACTTATGAGACTCACTCCTAATTTATAGAGGTTAGGTTTAGGATCAGTCCTTATCAGATAAGGTCTCAAAAATTTGAATTAGAATTAAATTTGGATCAATATTTGATGAAATTCGCATGAAAATGCGTGATCTTTTTTTCACGCATAGGCAGGCTAATTTGTCTAATAGGCAGGCTGGACTTGGCCCATCGGCAAGCCAAACTTGAAGATCGGCATGCCGAACTGTCAAAAAAAATCTCAGCGAATCTTTTATTTTCCATATGAGATTCTATAGGATAAAATCTCAATTTTAATTCAAATAACCCAACAGAAAAGTTATCTAATTAAAACAACTTTATCTAGATAATCTCTAGGAAAATAAATGAATTCCAAATAATTCTATAAGTTTATCTAGTTTTAACTTATTCAAAATTAAATCAACTGATAAACAGACAAGAATTATCCGATCCCAATAATTCAACAAGTTTATCTTGAATTAATTTTGTCACAAAATTAATTCAACCGTTAAACATATATGAATTATTTGATTCTTTTGAATTGTAACCAATCTAATAAATCTAACATAAGTCACGAATTATTGGAAAAGCACGCCATATTGTGAGCTAGCAAAAAGGACCTGATGGACCTATATAGTTTAAGCTCCCAATAATTATGAAACCCAATATCCTAGATATACATTTCATAATTATCTACTCCAATGCTACTCCACTAAAAGCTCGTAGTTGCATTCTCGAGCTATATAGAACTATGAAGCTCATATAGCTAAGTCTCCATGACATATCACAATGTATCGTATCCTAATAGGATTATCCATAATCAACTTAAGGACAAGTTTTGTCTTACCATCCCGATTATTTTTATCTTACGTTTCATTATCTCACCATCAGAAAACTTACCATCCAAAGATTGTATACCATTCGGTCACACCTATGTATCCAAATGATTGAGTGCTCCAGTTTTTAATTATAGGATAACGCATATAAGAGGATATCTCTACTCTTAAAGAGGAGATATGGATTCCATATCTATGAATAATAGGTCTACGTTATCAAGAGTCATGCCTCCAATGTACCAGCATGCATACCACTATTAAAATGTGGGTGTCACCCTTTGGTACATCAAAAGACACAAGTCAAGACCATAGGCCTACTATTCATCTCAAGATTAAGATACAATAAAAATGATTGTTTAAAGTGAATCGATTTGCCAAGACAGAATTATTACTCCAAATCAATTCACTTTATGCCTCGATCCAACACATTGTCACCTATGACAATGTGCCAATGTTTCTATTCATAGAGTCCATCTCCGATGGTCAAGACAAACCATCTCCCAATAGGGATGGAGATAACATAACAATCTTTACATGAATAAAGCGCCCAAGGATCTTATGATTTAGACCATCACATTAAGAATCGTGTCTTCTGTATAATCTGTCTATCATATGCCCAATTCTTAAAGGTTTAGACCGATAGTCTCAGACTATTGTTTGCTTAACATATATTCAACAAATATGAACGTAAAAAGGACAATATTTGGTCTATATAAATAATAAATAAATTCTTTATTGATAAAAATGTCTTAAAAATTATATTACATTTTTACTCGTTAGGGCATACATGTCTAACAATAATCCTCTCGTCCTTACAAAATTTCATCCTTGAAATTTAACATACTAAATAATTCTAGATATTGGTTTTATATCTCTTCCTCTTTTTCTCATGTGGCTTCTTCTACTAATGATTCCTCCACAAAACCTTAACTTGTTGAATTTTCTTGGTCCTCAACTCCTTTTCTTTTCTATCAAGGATTTGTACTAGTTTTTCCTCATATGCTAAATCAGAAGTGATTTTCAATGGCTTATACCTTAAGACATGCAAGGGATTTGGAATGTACTTCTCGAGCATGGACATATGGAAGACATCATGTACATTGGATAATGAAATAGGTAAGGGCAATCTATATGCTCTATCATTAACCCTTTCAAGGATTTCAAATGGGCCAACATATCTTGGGCTTAGCTTTTCTCTTTTCCTAAATCTCATGATGCTCTTCATTGGAGCTACCTTCAGGAATACACAATCACCAACAATACTCTAAATCTTTTGTTCTTTTATCTGCATAACTTTTCTGACTACTTTGTGTTGTCCTCACTTATCTTTTCTACCGCCTTAGTGGTTTTTTTGTACCATCTTTGGATCAAGTAATTCCCTTTCTCTAACTTCATCCCAATGAACTAGAAATCTATATTTTCTTCCATATAGTGCTTCATAAGGTGCCATTCCAATTGTCACTTGGTAACTGCTGTTGTACGCAAATTCCACTAAAGGAAGCTTTGTATCCTAACTCCCTTGCAAATTAAGCATGCATGCTCTTAACATAACATCCAATGCCTGAATTACCCTCTTAGACTATCCATCGCTTTAAGGATGAAATACTATACTAAATGCAAGCTTTGTTCCTATAGCATTATGTAAAATCTTCCAAAATATAGATGTGAACTTAAGATCCCTATTAGACACTATTGAGATTGGCACCCTATGCAATCTAATTATCTCTTTGACATACAATTGAGCATACTGGTCCATGGTATAAGTGGATTTTATCGGAAGAAAATGGGATGACTTGGTTAACCTATCCACAACCATCCATATGGAATTAAATTCTTTCTGAGTTCTAGCTAGGCAATCTAAGTACACAGTCTATTGTGATGTGTTCCTATTTCCACTCTCAAATCAATAAAGGCTTTGGCAACCCTGTTGGTCTTTGATGTTCAATCTTAATTTGTTGACAAGTTAAACATTTAGCCACAAACTTTGCTGCATTTTTTTCATTCCAGGCCACCAATAATGCTGCTTTAGACCTCCATGTATTTTTGTGCTACCTGGGTATATTGAATAGGGAGTCATATATGCTTCTTTCAAGAAGTCTTCATTGATTGCCTTAACAAATGGCACACACAACCTCCCTATATATCTTTTAATCCCATCTTCAGCAACTAAGAAGTTTGGTCTCTATCTCGCATCAATTTTTTTTCTTAACCCAATCAAATACTTGTCCACCTTTTGACCTTTTTTAATTTAATCTTGGAGCATAGATTGCAATGCCAAAGTTGTCAATCTATTTGTTATTCCTTTTGGGACTATTTCAAGCTCCAACATTTACCAATCTAATAATATTGGCTTTTGAATGGCATGGAAGGATGGCATTGATTTTCTCCTCAAGGCATTAGCATCAACATTTGCTTTACCAGGGTGGAAATTGACCACACAATCATAGTCGTTTGTAAGTTCCAACTATCTACGCTATCTCATATTCAATTTCTTTTGGTGAAGAAGTATTTTAGACTCTTATGGTCAGTATAAATCTCACACTTCTCATCATACTAATAATGTCTTGAGATTTTCAAAGCGAAACTATAACAGCAAGTTCCAATTCAAGGGTTGGATAATTCTTTTCATACTCTTTTAGTTGCCTTGAGGTATATGCAATTACCTTCCCATTCTAAATTAACACACAATCTAAACCATTCTTGGATGCATCACTATACACCAAAATCCACCAATTCTTGTTGAAATGATAAGAATCAGGGCTGTGATTAGCCTATGCCTCAATTCTTGAAAACTCTTTTCACAAATATCAGTCCATTGAAATTTTACATTCATTCTTGTCAACAATGTTGAGGGAGTGTCTATTTTAGAGAATCCCTCAATAAATTGTCGATAGTACATCATCAATCTTAAAAAGCTCTTAACTCCTAATGCATTTGTTGATGTTGGCCAATTAGCAACAACTTCCACTTTGCTTAGATTAATTGAAATCCCATTCATGGACACTATATGTCCTAGGAATGCCACTTATTCTAGCCAAAATTTGCACTTCTTGAATTTGGCATACAACTTGTTTTCCTTAAGAACTTGCACCACAATTCTTAAGTGTTCTTTGTGTTCTTCCTTACTCCAACAATAGATCAAAATGTCACTAATGAACATAATAAAAAATTTATCAAGAAACTATTCAAACACCTATTCATCAAGTCCAAAAATGTAGTAGGGGTATATGTTAAACTAAAAGGCATCACTAAAATTCATAATGCCCATTCCTTGTTCTAAAGACAGTCTTTTGCACATCAATTGATGATATTTACTTTGTAAATCAATTTTTGAGAAAACCAAAGCACCTTGTAATTGATCAAACAAATCATCTATCCTTGGAAATGGATACTTATTCTTAATGATTACCTTTTTTAACTCTCTATAATCAATACATAACCGCAACAAATAACTAAGGCGTATATCAAGCAATTCTTGCATTTGCACCTTCAACTCCTTTAATTCTGTTGGTGCCATTCTATAAGGTGCTTTGGAAATTGGTGCAGTTCCTAGTACAAGATCAATTACAAACTCAATCTCTCGATTAGGTGGAAATCTTAGTAAATCATTTAGGAATACTTCTAGGAACTCTTGAACTACATCTACATCTTTTGGCTTTAACTTTTGTTCCACTGAAGTATCTATAACACTAGCCAAACAACCAACATAACCTTTGCTAAGTATTTTTTGAGCCTTTATTATAGTTATAATTAGTATAGACGATCTCCTTGTGGTCCTCTAAATACAAACTATTCTTCTCAAGGTGGCCAAAAGATCACAATCTTCTTGTTGGAGTCAATTATGTTTTGTCAATCGATCCATACCCAATATGACTTCAAAATTGTCCATATTGAAAAGCACAAGATCCATGTATATGGTTTTATCACCAATTTGAACTGAGTAAGCCCTTAACATTTGATTTGATTCTATTTCTTCCTTGGATGTTAACGTTAACTACATCTCATTTTCAACAAATCTGGTGTAATGGCCAATTTCCTCACAAATGAACGCGTAGATCCTGAATCTATCAATGCATTTGCAACAACTCTAGAGATTAAGATATTACCTAAGACCATGGAAGCATCTGCATTAACTTGTTCCTTTATCATCACATACACCCTTGTTGAACTTTCTTTTGCATCGTGGGACAATATTTTGTAAGATGTCCTGGGTTTTTGCACTTATAACAAAAGTTACTACATTTATAACACTCTCCAAAATGATTCTTCCCACACTTAGCACAAAATGGCTTCTCAGTTACAATAGCAGCTTGCTCAACTCTAGGCATTTACTGTTTCCCAACTGTGGCTCTATTCTACCTTTCTCCACTGGGTATGGTTTCTTGGAGAAAATCCTGATCTCCTTTGTTGGCAAAACTTCTTAATATCTTTTTCATCCTGATCTGACATTAACATCTTGTCGACTAACTCCCTAAACTCCATTGCAGAATACATCCTCACATCCCTTTCGATTTAAAGATTAAGACCTCTCAAGGAGCGGTCTATCATCTCATTGTTTCTTTAGCAATATTAGGGACATATTTGCAACCTTCATTGAATTTTCTAACATAATTATACATCGACATCCCTCCTTACTTCAACTCTAGAAACTCCTTTACTTTCAGTGATCTAGCAACCCTGGTGAAATATGTTTCATAAAAGATCTTGAATTTGTCCCATGTTAGCTCATCCATATTCACTCTAAGCTTAGTTCCTTCCACTAGGTTCTAGCCCCCAATTTAATCAAGAAAATTGTACAAAGTACCTTTTTATCATCACTAATCCTTATGTAATCAAAGATGGCATCCAAGGATTTCACCCATTCCACTACAACTAATGGGTTTGAACCATCATCAAAGTCAGGAGGCTCTATTTTCCTAAATTTTTCATAAATAGATTGCAAAGTATTCAGCTTAGGTGGAGGTAGAGGAGGTGATTTACACTGCTGATTATTCCTCCACATAACCAACAATTGTTGTATCTATTTACCATGCACTCTAGTCTATTGTTGGACAAGATTTTTCAAAATATCTATTAACTTGTGATCACCCTCCTGATCATTATCCCTTGTCTTCCTTTTTAGTGCCATATCTTCTAGTATAATGCCCAATCTTATTCCTTTAATTAGCCCATAAAAAATACAATCATAAATTAACAAAATCGTAAAAAAAACAAATCATAAAGACACGAGATATCAACGCTTGACCAAGTTTCCTAGCCAAGATATGTTCATAGGCCTTCTTTTGTCTTCAAGAATGAATTAACTTTTGCTCTGATGCCAAAAATTATAATACCTCTCAAGCTAACTAA
The DNA here is from genome assembly GCA_946598075.1 of Artocarpus hirsutus. Lineage (NCBI taxonomy): Eukaryota > Viridiplantae > Streptophyta > Magnoliopsida > Rosales > Moraceae > Artocarpus > Artocarpus hirsutus. The sequence goes on from CAMOHE010051618.1 coordinate 56,375, forward strand.
TAAGTTGATGGAAAACCTATTTAGTTAAGATCAAGAGTATTAACCTTTCATTTACATTATAAATGTTATGGTTACTTAAAATATTCAATCCAATACTAAAGAATTTTGAAACTGTTGTTTTACTCACTTCCTTATTTACAACATAAACAGTATTTAAAAACAAGATGTGGAGATACTATCACACTCAGAGTTAGTAATATATCGATTTACAAAACCATAACTGGGCTACTAAGGTTGACAAAACAGCGTTCCAAAATATGCTTCAAAAGCTGATCTAAAACGTGGCTTATGAAGAAATCTCTGTCTGGTAACTCTAGATACTCGATAAACCCCTAACCCTATGCATCCTTACTTGCTTCATAAGAACTATAATGGGCAAAAAGCTTAGTAAGTAGAAATTAATACATGAACATAAGCATTGAATGAGAATGCAATTAGACATTTTCTTTTATCAGTTTTCTTTCAACAATTCTTTCTTCTTTTGGGTGCCCTTAGAGTGTCGTACTTAATTAATACTGATAGGTCATGGTTTTTAGAACTTGTTCATCATAATTTAGCCAATGTAATAATTGTTTGAAAAAATAGTATGTAGCGAAATTTTAAAATTTTTAAATCAGAGTATTTTCCAAAAACACATATTTGACATGCTATATGCATAAATTAACCAGATCTTACTAACCTCTGTGTGTCGAAAAGCTCTTGCAATCAATGAAGGAAGTAACGTTCTAGAAGGACCTCAACCAACTGGCCTTCTTTGCTATTCTCTATCCATGATCAGAGTGAGTGTGGGCTCACATGTACAGCTCTTCCACTCGGTGATTCTCCTTCCAACCAATTGAGAGAACCCAAAGCTAGTGTTCGTGATGTGTGAATAAGAGCTCTCAAGGAGTTTCAGAATTTCACTTGCAGAGTATCACTCTTAATCTCTCAAGTGATCTAAATAATAATGAGACTCACTCCCTTTTTATAGAGGTTGGGTCCAGGAGTCAGTCCTTATTAGATAATGCCTCAAAATTTGAATCAAAATCAAATTCGGATCAATATCTGATGAAATCCACATGAAAACACATGATCTTTTTATCGCGTAATTGGCATGCCGATCTGCCTAACTGGCATGCTGAACTTGCCCCATCGGTAGGCTAAACTTAAGGATCAGAATGCCGAACTGTCAATCAAAACCTCAGTGAATATTTTATTTTTCACTCGAGATTCTATAGGATAAAGTCTCAGTTTTAACTCAAATAACCCAATAGAGAAGTTATCTAATTAAAACTACTTTATCTAGATAATATCTAGAAAAATAAATGAATTCCTAACAATTCTCCAAGTTTATCTTGATTTAATTTATCCAAAATTAAACCAACTGATAGACAGACAATAATTATCTGATTCCAATAATTCAATAAGTTTATCTTGAATTAATTTTGTGACAAAATTAATTCAATCGATAAACAGACATGAATTATTTGATTCTTTCAAATTTCAACCAATCTAATAAATTTGACATAAGTCACCAATTATTGAAAAAAATATGCCGTATCGTTACAAGATTTTGTGAGCTAGCAAAGGGGACCAAATAGACCTATATAATTCAAGCTCTCAATAAGTATGAAACCTAATATCCTAGATATAAATTTTATAATTATCAACTCTAACGCTACTCCACTAAAAGCTTGGAGCTGCACTCTCAAACTATATAGAATTACAAACCCTATATAGCTAGGTCTCCATGACATATTATAGTGTATCGTATCCCCATAGTATTATCCATAATCAGCTTAAGGACAAGTTCTGTCTTACCTTCTTGATTATTTTTATCTTACGTTCCATTATCTCACCATCAAAAAACTTACTATCCAAAGACAATATACCATTCGGTTACACCTATGTATCCAAATGGTTAAGCGCTCTAGTTTTTCAATTACAGGATAATACATATAAGAGGATATCACTACTCCTAAAGGGGAGCTATGGATTATGTATCTATGAATAATCGGTCTACGCTATCAAGAGTCATGCCTCAAACATACTGGCATGCATACAACTATTAAAATGTTGGTGTCACCCTTTGGTACATCAAAAGACATAAGTCAAGACAACGGGCCCACTATTCATCTCAATATTAAGATACAATGCAAATGATTGTCTAAAGTGAATCGATTTGCTAAGACAGAATTATTAATCCAAACCAATTCACATTATGTCTTGATCCAACACATCGTCACCTATGACAAAGTGCCAATGTTTCTATTCACAGAGTCCACCTCTGATGGTCATGACAAACCATCTCCCAATAGAAATATAGACAACATAACAATCTTTACATGAATAAAGCACCCAATTTTATTTCCTCAATTGTGGATCTTATGATTTAGACCGTTACCTTAAAAATCATGTCTTTCGCATAATCTGTCTATCATATGCCAAATTTTTAAAGGTTTAGACCGAAAGCCTCAGACTGTTGTTTACTTAACATACATTCAACAAATATGAACATAAAGATAACAAGATTTGATATACAAATAATAAATAATTTTTTTATTGATAAAAATGTCTTCAAAAACATATTATATTTTTTACTTTTTTGGGCATACACGTTTAACAATAATAATAATATGGGGTTTCCATCTTGGTCATTAGACCTCATGTATTTGTCGTATTCAGTCTCAGTCTTTGTGGCTTTCTTGTCTTGTTTTTGGAATATTCACCACCTTTGTTGGGTCTGTTGGTCCCACCTACATCTCATGCCTACCTAACCACCAATTAAGCATCAAACTCCCATTTTAGTTGAAAACCTTATCCCCTTTTTATGATCACATCACATGTTTTAATGTAAATACGATGAATCATGAATGAATTTCAACAATCTATATCATTCCAAAATAACAACAATCCTATCAATGCTCTTTAAAACATAACATGACATCGTTCTTGAGTTGTAGTCAATAGTAGTATCTACTTACCTTGAGTCCAATTTGTGTTGAGTGAAAAGATCAGTCCTCTTAAAAGATAAGATGTGCTAAAGGCCTAACATTATAAAATTATATACCATTTAATTTTTCATAAACCAAACTCCTTGATCTACTTATAAGTTCATATTATAATGGGTTTTTAGTGAATCAAGCATAAAATGGGCTAAATATAACAATGTCAAAATGCACATGTATAGCCAAGGAACATGCTATACTATTAGAAATATATTAAATATAGAGATTAGGTGTTCTAGCTTATCAACAAATATGCATATCTATACATTCTTGTTGCAAATTAGAAATTATCAAAACCATAACAATTTTACAACTTTTTAGACAAATCATGTTTTAATGACCACTAATATTTCCAAACTTTAAATATCATTGAGGGAAGTATATAATGTCATAAAAACAATCCAATACACAAGAATCAACATTGTGCAAACTTGATTTTCCATTTAAACTAGCTTTGCGTTTTCTTTCCACAAATTTAGAAATAACATTCTAACAAATTTCCCCAATTTATAAGCATTCATAATCGCTTAATAAACACTTAGGATTAATAAAAATAAAGGAAATAATCAGATTCCACAAGATTACCAATTTTGCAAAAAAATAATTTAACTAACCTAGTTTGAGCTCAATCTGTTCTAGCTTACCCTTTCTACCTCTATAATCATATATAACAGAAAATATCTTCATTTCATCATAAGAAACATAAATATAGATGTTATCTTATAGGGCTTAATGTAATGCTCCGTTTTCTTCTATGGACACTTATATTAATTTAACGTTAAAATATAATATTTTAGTGCTATTATTGTTTATGTTAAGTAAATTAACTTTTTATTTAGTAATGTCACAGGTGACGGCCATGCGGGATTGATATGCTTGGGATATTCATGTCAAAAGTGATAATAAGCTTAAAATATTTATTTATTTTTTTTAGGGTTTCAATTTGCTTTAAATTTGTAATCTTTATAATGCTCTAGAGTTATGTATGCCCTAAAGTTATATTCTTGATGATGACATGAATTTTGTCGCTTATTTTCTTATTTTTATAATATTAATAATGTCATGATAATTACATGTGTAGTAATTTTTTTTATTGGAATTAAGAAGTTAGATAATATAAAGTGTCTAAAAGAATAATGTGTAAATTAATATTTTTGGGGTCATAGAATAAATATTATTATTGTACATAAATAATTTTATATTATAATTATATTACATTATTATATTATATTATATTATATTATATTATATTATGTTATATTATATTATTTATATTATATATATGTATATATTATGTTAGGTATAAAAGAAACAAACGAAAAAAAAGAGAGAAAAATGGCAAAGTTACCATGCAAAAAGAAAAGAAAAAAAAAGGAGAAAAAAAAGAGTTTCTTAGGGTTTTAGTCCACACATAAAATCTATATAAAGGCCGTCTAATAGTAACCCTAGACTTACACTTCATTCTTTCCCTATTGATTAACTTCATGCTTGGTTTTCTTTGGCTTTATCAAGATTTTTAATCTCCCTAATTGCGTTCATCTTTGTAAGTGTATCAATCATTTAACTTGCTTGTTTGATGTTTTGGTTTATTTTGTTAGTATTAGAATTATTATTATCATCATATGGATTCTTTTATCATATGTATTTCATGTCAATTGGTGATTGAAATGAGTTGATGATTTGGTTGTTTTAACAAACCTCTTATTAAACCCTAGATTGGAGATATCATAGATTTTCATATTTTTATTACGTAGATCATTATGGGTATATTTTATTATCAATTAGCATCATGTTACTTATGTGTTTACCATTTTAATTGAGGTTTTATTAGGTTATGGATTGGTATTGAATTTTTTTGATGCCTTATGCCTACTTTTCATACAAACACTTGATAGCCATCATAGTCCAGCAATTTTTGATTCTGTATTGGTCTGTGTATATTTTTCTTATATTTTTCCAAATACTAGACATCTTGAGCTTTCGTTTAGGTTTTGAATCGCTTGAATTAGAGTTTTTATTAAATAAATATGATTTTTTGAAGTTGACCATGAAAGCTATGTAGTTTTACACAGACCTAAAATTTAGACTGAACTTTGAGGACTTTTTTGTCATGCAAATTAATGTCAAAATATGCATGTATATATCAAATTCTTTATTTTTGAGTCTAGTTTCTAGTGGCACTAGATTTAGCTGATTGGGAGTTAAGATGAAATTATTATGAATTTTTAAAAAAATAAAGGTCATTCTGCCTGCTTTCAGGAATTATGCCCTAGGTTCATTGTCATGCCCCAGGGTGTGGGAGGTGGCATGGTAGATTAATTAAGTTAATTAAGTGGGAATTTAGATAAAAATTGGGTTTTAGAATAGTTTTTTAATAGTAAAAATATGATAATTTTAAAATCGTTTATTTAAAAAAAGTAGCTATAATATTTGAACAAATGAGAATAATAAAATGAACAATAACGAAACAGTAAAAATAATCAAAATATGAGATAAGGCGAAAATGGGCCCCATTGGCCCACATCTTGTGCACATACATAGTACTGACAATATTACAATACAACCACAATCTAGAATAAAAGAAAAGTTAAGTTCTTATATGCCGTGAATTTTTGTAATATAACCTACCCAAAATCTTCTATTGATCGCAAGTCCGGTCAGCAGACCCTTCTCCGATCCTAAGCTGATAACCACCTATGGGGTAAGATTTTAAAACAAGTAAAATGCGAGCAAAGGGCTCAGTAGGACTATATTTTGAAAATATTTAACTTTAAAAGAAAATTCATAAATCAAATAAAGACAAAAAAAATGAATTAGAACAAGTAATTAAATAAGTAGATGGAAATTTAATAAAAACTTTAACTTACCAAAACAATTTAAATAGGTCGACCAGAAAGAATACCATTTTTTTTCCTAGGCAAACCATATGTAATTCACCACCGTAGTGGCCTAGCTGGGTTTCGGGACCTACCCCTAAGGTCGTTCACTACACGACCCGATCTCTGATATGGCATCATGCTCATATATTTTTTATAATTAGAATTTCTATTTACTAAATATAATCATTAACATTTATTATGAGGTTTATTATTATAAAAATCACCTCAATTCTACCATTTATGAAATCAGTAAATAAAGATCCTTTTTCAACCAATCATTAAAAACATTTTTGTTGAAAAATTCACTTGAGGCCAAAACATTTGAAACTAGCTACCAAGGAAGGGGTAGAAGTCCTACCTCAATACTCGTACCGGTGTCCCATATCGTAATCCCGGTCCACTATACGTTAGCTCCGCGGATCCACGCACAACCTTAAATGAAATCTAGGTCTATTAGTATTTAACCCAAGATATCCTAGATTATTAAATCATCTCATGGTGTCCTAGTGTGCCATTTAGGTTTATAAAATCATTTTATAAAGTCAGAATTTCAATCAGAGTTCAAAACAGTAACAACGGGTCAAAATCACAAAAATTGTACCATGCCCAGTCGGCCTGCCTATCGCCTTGGTTTGGCCGGCCGAACTGCTGCCGAAGGTCCAAGTCTAATCGGCCGAAGTTTCCCAGGTTCGGCCTGCCGAACACGAAGTTCAGCATGTCAATCTGAAAAAATTCTAGAATTTTCCAGGCACAAGTCTTAGCCTCCCTGAGCCCAAATCTTCAATTTTAACCTATTTTCTCAATTCTTAGGCATGGGTAATCATCATAATTGATAGAAAAACATAGTAGATTACTTTTTAATGCTTTAAAACAAGTTTTAAACAAAATTTTTTAAAAAATCCAAAAATGAGAAAAATTTGAGAAAAATAAAAAATCTTGATTTAAATCCGTTTTTGATGAAACAAAGTTCATATTCAAGTTAATCTAAGTTCATCTAACCTAGATTGAAGGTTTTCTAAACTTAGAAATGCTTAGATTTCAAAATGCTAGAAAAATTGAAAAATTTAAAAAGTTTTGAAATTTTGAAAACAAACCTTGGATTAAGCTTTGATTAGAGTTTGTGGTTGCTCAATCACATTGCCGAGCCTTCAATCCACAATCTCGGAGCTTGAAATAAAATTTTGGTTCAAAATTTTAGAAAGAGAATGAGAGAGAGAGAGACGATCCAAGAGAGAGAGAAGAGAGAGAGATGAGTGAGTGAGAGAGTGAGGAAGAGTGAAAGAGAGAGTGAGATTTATAAAGAGAAGGCAAGCAGTTTTTAATACTACGTCCCGCACATGGTTTTCCAAAGTGGGACTTGTTGCTCATTTGACAAATTATTTTATTTCAAAATTCAAATAACAATTAAAAATAATTAAAAATCACTAAAATAATAAAAAATATCATAAATTTAGAAATTTCACATAATGATCAAATTAAGCTTAAAATATTCATTATGGCACACTAATTCACCATTTTATACATTAATAATATTTAATTAACTACGGGGGTGTTACAACTCTCTGCCCCTAAAAGAAATTTCGTCCTCAAAATTTACAAATCGATTCAAAAACAAAACAAATACGGATGCAACTCCCGCATACTCGACTCTAATTCCCAAGTGGCTTCATTAACCACGTGATGCTGCCACACGACCTTAACTAACGAGATCTCATGACGACACAAACTGATCACTTTACGATTGATGATCTGGATCGGCACTTCTTCATATGTCGTGTCTTCTTGAATCTGTACGTCCTGGAATGAAATAATCTTATCCTGCTTAGGTGGACACTTTCGAAGCATCGACACATGAAATACGTCATGAACATGCGAAAGTTCTGAAGGAAGGTTGAGTCGATAAGCAACCATACCAACATGTTGAGTAATCTCAAATGGTCCAACATATCTTGGCTCGAGTTTTCCTTTCACTCTGAATCGCAAAATACCTTTACGGGATGATACCTTCAAAAGTACAAAGTCTCCAACCTCAAATTCCAAAGGTTGACGTCTCTTTTCTACATAACTCTTTTGCCGACTCTAAGCTACTTTCAGTCGGTCTTGAATCATGACGATCTTCTCATTGCTATCGCGAATCTCATCCAGTCCAAGAATATCTCTATCTTCTGGTTCGGCCCAACATAATGGCGATCGACATGGTCATCCATACAATGCTTCAAACGGTGCCATACCAATACTCGATTGATAGCTGTTGTTGTATGCGAGCTCCACCAGATGCAAATACTTCTTCCAATTCCCGCCCAAGTCCAATGCGCACACACGTAACATGTCTTCAAGGATCTAGATAACTTGCTCAGATTGCCCATCGGTCTAAGGATTAAATGCTATGCTGAAGTTTAAATCTGTACCCATATCATCCTGAAAGCTCCTCCAGTATTTGGCATTAAACCTAGTATCCCTATCTGATGTGATGGACAAAGGAACTCCATGCAATCGCACTATGTTTTGCAGATACAATTCCCCAAGAATCCTCCTCGAACATGCCAATCTGAACGGAATGAAATGAGCTGACTTTGTCAATCTGTCGACTGCGACCTAAATTGCATCATGCCGCTGCTCCGTCCTTAGCAATCCAGTAAGAAAATCCATCGTCACGTGTTCCCATTTCCACCCTGGAATAGGAAGTGGCTGAAGCTGACCTGCTGGCTCCTGATGCTCGGCTTTCACCTAAAGATAAGTCATACACGTGGCCACGTACTCTTGAACGTCCTTCTTCATACCTCTCCACCAATAGTGCCTCTTTAAGTCACGATACATCTTCGTACTCCCTGGATGAATAGTAAACTGAGACTTATGAGCTTCGTCCATTACAGCCTTCATTACTTCTGCAATAGCTGGAACCGCTAGACGCTCCCTGAAGTACAATGATCCATCTGCATGTATCCTCTACTCTTCGAACTGCTCTCCATTTTGAATTTGAGTCCAAATTCCCTGAAGATGCTGATCTCGCCACTGGTTCTACTTCACCATCTGAATAAGAGCTGGGGTCGTCTCCATGTGATACACCGAAATGCGATCGTAGTCTTCATGATACTGTAGCCTGAACTCACTTACTGTCGCATCCCTTTTCCAATCTTCAAGAGCCAAACAAGCGAGAATTCCTGAAGATTTTTGGCTAAGCGCATCTGTGACAACGTTAGCTTTCTCGGGATGATACTGCAATGCAAAATCGTAATTCCATGTATTCTATCCATCTCCGCTGTCTTAAATTCAAATCCCTCTGAGTAAACAAATACTTTAAGCTCTTGTGGTTGGAGAAAACCTGAAATGTTGCCCCGAACAAATAGCATCTCCAGACCTTTAACGCACGAATCACCGCTACGAGCTCTAAATCATGAGTAGGGTAATTCTGCTCGTGAGGTCGTAACTATCTCGATCCATATACTATCACGCATCCACGTTGCATCAACACGCATCCAAGTCCACGTCCTGAAGGATCCGTATAAACCTCATAGGCTTGTCATTGCTGGGAATGATCAACACTAGTGTTGAGGTCAGCCGATTCTTCAATTCTTGAAAGGCGAGCTCACATTCTTCGTTCCACTTGAACCTGACATTTTTCCTAATCAACCTCGTCAACGGTGCTGCTACCTTCGAAAAATATTTCACAAATTTCCTGTAATATCCTGCAAGTCCCAAGAAGCTGCGAATCTCTGCCACATTCCTCGGTCGTTCCCAATACACTATGGCTTCTATCTTAGTCGGATCCACCAAAATATCATGCTTGGAGATGACATGACCTAGAAATTTTGACCTCTGTCAACAAAAACTCACACTTTTCGTTCTTGGCATACAACTGGTGTTCTCGCAGAGTCTAAAGCACGATCCTAAGATGCTGTTCATGTTTCTCCCAAGTCTTAGAATAAACCAAAATGCCATCGATGAACACGATCACAAACTGATCCAAGTAGGGCCTGAATATCCTATTCATCAATTCCATGAAAGCTACCGGAGCATTCGTCAATCCAAATGACATCACCAAAAATTCAAAATGTCCATACCGGGTCCTAAAAGCTATCTTAGGAATGTCCTCCTCCCTAATCCTAAGTTAATGATATCCTGATCTCAAGTCCATCTTTGAGAAGTACCGCGGGCCTCCCAACTGATCAAACAACTCATCGATCCTGGGCAGAGGATACTTATTCTTCACTGTGACCCGATTCAATTTTTGATAATCTATACACAACCTGAGAGTCCCATCATGTTTCCTTGCAAACAAAATCGATGCTCTCCATGGTGATGTGCTATTCCGAATGTATCCCCTATCAGCAAGTTTCTGAAGTTGCTTCTTGAGTTCCTTCATTTCTGCCGGCGCCATCTGGTAAGGTGCTATAGAAATCGATGTTGTTCCTGGAAATAATTCAATACCAAATTTGATTTCTCGATACAGTGGTAATCCTAGTAGCTCGTCAGGGAAGACATCCTCAAATTCATTTACCACTTGAATCACTGCACGTCTTCTCAAAACCCTAGGCTTTCCTTCCAAATACATGAAGATAGCGTAACAAATTGCGTTCTTCCACCCTCTGAGACATGCCCTAACACGACGCTCACTCATTAACCGATCACCACCACCCTGGTAGGTGATTACCATCTCCCTATCAGACACTAAGGTTACTTTCCTAAGTTGGCTATCCACCACAGCACTGTATCTGGACAACCAGTCCATTCCTAGGATTACATCATAGGTTCTCATGGGGATTACAATCAAATCATATTTCAAAATCTCATCTCTAATCTTTATTTTACAAGCTTTACTTACACTATTCACACACACCAGCCACAAGGGTGAAGCTATAACTAAGGATTTAACAAACTCTTCTAGTTCTAATCCCAAGGCATGTACAAAAGAGCTCGAAATGAGAGAATGAGTGGCACCAGTATCAAACAACACGTGTGCTAAAGACTGAGAAACCATAATCGTACCATCGACAACTACATTACTGGTCTGAGCATCTGAACTCCCTGATGTCATCATGTGAACCTGTACTGAAACTTTCCCTTTTCCTTTATTAACATTGCTTGACCCAGGGTTAACTGGTCGATACTACTGCGATGATGGCGACTGCATGCTAGCTGTACTCGACGCTTGGTATTGAGGGACGTTATGCTAAAAGTTCTGCGGTTGGTGTCCTTGTGCTGGATATGATATTTGCTGAGGAGAGAACTGATGGAATGGAAGCTGAGGGTACTACTATGGCTAAGGTAGGGTCTGAAGCTGAGGCTGACGACTAGCTCCTTCTCCGGTCTGAAATCCTAGGTGAGCACTCCTGATTGGGAAATTCCTCTTGATGTGTCCTGGTTGCTGGCAATAGTGACAATGGAAGCTGTAGAGGTTGCTGCGCCCACTGTTGGATGAACTACTACTACCGCTATTCACGCCACCCTGCTTGTCCTTTCCTAGAGTTGGTCGACTACTGACGCTCCTCCTACCGTTCTTTTGTGGTCCTCCTAACGTCTTGGCTCAATTCTCACAGTACTGTGCGCAATCATTCTCCATTGATATCGTTGATGACACAAGCTGTCCAAAGTTCCTGAGTCGTAGGGCAACTATCTGTCATCGAATAGGGGCTTGAGTCTGTCTTGAAATTTGATGCACTTCTCACGCTCCGATGCCACTACTGAGGGAGCAAACCTAGCCAATTTATTAAACTTCGCTTCATATTCTCGAACTGATATATCGCCCTGCTGCAACCTATAGAATTCTGCCACCTTTTGATCCCTGTATCCCTGCGAAAAATATCAATCATAGAATAGCTCCTCGAATCTATCCCAACTAATGTTACCATTGTTCTCCAGGCGTTTAGCATGCTTCCACCATGTGTTAGCACCACCCTTGAACTTATATGCCATAAATTCCACACGATACTCCACTGGCACACCAAGAGCATCCAAATGCTTCACGATCGAATCTAGCCAATGTGCATACCTTTAAAGCAAGACTGGTTGCAAAAGGTTTCAAGCAAACACATGGTATAGACTATGATGAAACTTTTTCACCAGTTGCTATGCTTAAATCCATTCGGATTCTCCTCACCATAGCTGCATACTATGATTATGAGATTTGGCAAATGGATGTCAAAATAGCGTTTCTTAATGGAAACCTACTTGAGGATGTGTACATGACACATTGTTAGTGATGTGCCCTAGGCCAATTATGTAATGACCACATATTGACTTCATTACATTTGCATTTTATTAATAAAGAGGCATTTTCATTATTATTATTATTATTTAACGAATAGTTAATTCTACCTAAGGTCATCAAGTATGTGACTTGATAGTAAAACTCTTAGGTGAAAATTGAATTATATTCTCAATTATCCCTAGTCGATCATTATTATTGGGATAATAATGAATGAAGACTAGTATGAAGTTTGACTGATGATTATGTTTTACTAATCATGCGTATGAGATACTAAGTCAACTCATAGATACATATTTGAGAAATGATGCATTGGATTGACTCGCTATGAGAATACTACATAGGTAATTGTCATAAGTGATTCTCATCACAATAGTATTATCCTAGTCCTCTGACCTGAAATCATCATGGTTTCCTACATGACAAGTTCTATATTTTGACACAATCTAATATTATCTTTAACAGGATGATGGCATGGATTGTTGTTGGATATAAAGTGAATCATGTCAGGAATGTGAGTGATTAAGAAGGAATTTGTCCCTCATTTATCATAAGAAAGATATCTAAGAGCCCCTCGATAAGTTCGACTGAAGTAAAATGTATGGCCATACTGAAATTAATTGATAAGGGTTATCAATATCAGTCTACTCAAGATCGAGAAATAATATGATTAAATATTATAAAGATGACATAAACCATGCCTTATGTTTAATCAAGGTATCTAGTGACAAAAAGGACTTTAATACTTATTGTGGATTAGGTTATGTCGGATTATTGACATTCGCATAACTTGGGTAATCATAATGTCTTGCTAGAGGCCACTTATGATTTATGGGCCAGAAACAGAATTTCAAGCCCACTACCAACGTTATGTGAACCTATAGGGTCGCACACTTAGAACAGACCAAGAACGAATTTTGGGTTAACTGTGTCTAGGTTCGATGAACCTGATAATGTCCAGATTCGATGTACTACATATGTCTAGGTTCATTGAATCTGACATTATCTAGATTATCTGAATCATATTCTAATTACTGACATTATCTAAATTTTTTGAATCTGATTTGAATTACAGACATTAACTAGATTATCTAAGTCATATTTTGAACAGATTAATATATATCATAGGGTCTGTTTAATTGTTAAACAAGGATGATCGGTTTAGAACAGATCAATAAACTAATGAATTCATTTAAGTGTTAAACAGAGATTAATTAATTCTGTTATGAACAAATTAAGTAATCTAATCAATTAAACTCAATGGATTTAGGCAGCAACTCATTCAAACGAGTAAGGTAAATCATTTACCTTTCGGGGACGCTACCCCCGAGACCCCACAAGGGGCTCTGCCCCCTTGACCCCCTCCAGCTAGTGGGACCGTTGCCAGGGGCGTTGCCCCTTGGACCCGAATTGTTTTGTCACATAAATCGTTTTAGTCATAATAAAATTTAACCTTAATGATATTATATTAGTATGTTTTTGTGTTCAGTGTGAATTGCATGGTGCATAGCATGGCCCTTTTTACACCAATGTGA
>CAMOHE010051619.1:0-10971 GCA_946598075.1 Artocarpus hirsutus
GAATGTAACGACATCTGTGACGTCCGGAAGGGGGGCGTTACATCATAAAGTTTGAGAATTTAAAAAATATATATATTATAGTTCAAGGGGGACAAGTGTTACATTTCAAAGTTTGAGGGACATATTTACACAAGTGATATAATTCATTGAAAATTTGTAAAATTTATCTTAATTATAACGGATATGACATATTTATGAACTATCAGATTTTCATTAAGTTTCATTAAACTATCGTACTTTTCATAGTTTAAAATGGTGCCCTCTTGTTAGAATATTTTCCATTATCCTACTATAGATTTTTAATCCCATAAATTGTCTTTTGAAGTTTACTCTTAAACCGAATATAAGTCCATGACATTTGTAAAGTCTTATTTTAGCCCCTAATCTATTATTTTATTTCAGTTTCAGTCGTTCAATTAGTTAGGTTTTAAATATTTAATGAAAAGTTCTTTTTTTTAAATATGTCACTTTAGTCCCTAATCTATTATAATGGGAATACTAATCAAAATAGAACAAAGTATGGGGCATTCTAAAATTTTTTCTGTTAAATATTTTACTCCTAACTAATGGAATGATTGAATTAAAACAGAGTAATAGATTATAGATCAAGGATTAAAGGGAGACTTTTTAAACGTCATGATCTAAAGTGGAACTAAGGAACCTAAAGGCCCATTTGTGGCACTATATCTAGATTTTTTTTATTGCAAAAATTACTTGCTATTTAGCAAAAATAAATATACAAAAAGCAAATTTGTTGAATTTTCTTCCATTAAATGCAATGAACGCTTTTAGGGCTATTGAACTTCATTGATCATTGGATTGTGGTCAAGTTACAACAACGAGAGATTCATATAGTGTTCATTAACAAACCAAATTGAACGTCTAGGTCACCAATCCCGGTCGCATGAACATGCATATCAACTTATGATCAAGTGCACCACTAATGGCTTTAAGACCTTCGCCTTCAATTTCCTCGATATCGATGCTGACTATAGCCACCGTCTCTAGAGAGAAACCGATCGAGGGCCTAATAGGCACTATTGTGGTGACACTGGCAAAGGTGGCGGGGGATGGCTAATGAAGAGCGACTTCGTGAACATTGCACCCTCAAAGGATTAATTACTTCCGTTGAGCGTAAGAAGGTCGAGGACAAGGAAATTAAGAAGAAAGAGAGCGTGGAAGCTAGCGAAGGGATTGTGAATTTTCTTAATATTGTTGCTCTTAAAGGCTGGTTGAGCTCCTCAAGTGGGAGAGCGAGGGGCGGAGCCATATAGAGATGAGAATGAGCAGTCCCCGATGAACCTTTTTTTGTTATAATTTTGTATGTGAGATTTGTAAAAATTGTATTCCCCTCCTCTCCCTTTTAAAATCACATTCTGTCTCCTTCTCTCATAAAATTCTATTCGGCCCTCTAAAATTAATTTCACCCCCCTCACTTTATTAATTCAGTCACACAAGCCCCTCTTTCTAATTTTTATGGCTCCACCCCTAGCTAAGAGGGTTTTGTGAAAGAAAATTAGTGAGAGTTATCCAATTGACATTGCTAAAGAAGGATTAATTGAGTATCTAGAGTTATAGAGGGTAAGGGAAAGTTATGATGATATCATTGTGAAGAAAACAATAGAAAATGACCGGAAAAGATAAGTTGTTGGGAAGAAAATCTAAGCAACAGTTTTAGCCAAAAAAAAACTAAAACAATACAATCATGTATCAATAGAATCTGGATTTGTGTTTCTATTTTTCTATTCCCTTGATTATCGCTCATTATTTATTCGACATATTATTTAGATTTAACAACCTAAACACATAAATAAGACATATATTAAAAATAATTAAACAATTCACTTAAGTGTCAAAACTTAATTAAAAAAATAACCAAAATGATACAAAATAAGATAGTAGATCTTGATGTGTAACAATGCAGCTTTCTGTTTTTTCTTACCAAGAGATTAATAAGCCATTGTATGTTCCCTAGGAAAATTAAAGCATTATAAGTATGTCTTTTCTATTATGCATTTGGGACCAAGATGGTTGGATTTTACTAACCAAAAGCACTAATTTTGCTGCATTTCAGCCGTTAAAAAAACTGGAATGGTTTTGGAGTTATATATTAACCCAGATATAGTATTATTAATCTCATCTATTTTGAGAGAGGATTATTAATCCGACAAACGGAGGATTATTTAACATGTCAAAATCTAGTACCAAAGATGGAATAGAATTATTTCTTCGTATCCCAATCCTAATTCCATTCAACAAACATGACTTTATGGCAAATGCATCACTAAAATATTTGCCAAATTAGAGACGTTTTATAAAAGATGGCCCCATCATGTTGGAAGGACATGATGACTCAAGTAATTTGTTTACAAAGAATTTGTAAAATGCCCTATGATAAAACACATCACCTAAAAAGTATGTCAAATTACAGACACTTTACAAAATAAAAGGGCCACGTTATGTTTGGAGGACATGGTGAATTTTTACTTTTTAAACAACTTAAATTACAATGTTATAATTATCAAATAAAAAAAAAATCAACACGACCCAATAATCACTGGGATTTTCTATGGTGTGAATCTACTTTCACTGTCATGGCTCTGCTTTAGATCGTTAAAAGACAGAGACTTGTGGATAGATTATTTTTCAAGTAAACACTATTAAAATCTCCTAATAGAAGCTCTCAACAGCAGCAGTAAAAAGCAAAAAATTATTACAATATAAAGCTCTCATATGTTATAATGTTTTTAACTAAAATTGATTCTAACCGTGTTTTTCAAACACCTTATTAAATAGATAGTGCCTAAATCGGTTAGGAAAAAAAATTGGTGTAAAAGTTTTATACAATAACAATTTTTTGCCTTTTACTAGAAGTGTTAAAAGTTTTACACTGTAGTTCTTCCAACTGATTTGCCAAACCTCAGCTTAATAATAAAAACAAGAGGCACATTGCATTTAAGAATATTAAAATTGGATATTAATAAGCTGTTTGGAAGAATTGTTGGAAACAATAGTTTTAGTTTGAGAACTGCATCACGTGATAGCTTATGTTAGAGAAGCTTTTTACATTTTACTATAACAAATAAAAAGCTTTACACTATTCATAACTATAACCAATAGTTTCAACTATTGCCTAAATGGCCTATAAACCATTCATTTCACGCTACATGCTGCATGAAGGAATTTAATATTTTTTTTCTTCTCTCTCTTTCTTTTTTTTAATTTTTTTTGAATAAAGAGTGAAATTTTCTACGAGTTCAAATCACACCGCTTCTTGCTGACCAAGAAACTAAGGGGCCGTTTGGCATTGTTTTCAATATATGTGAAAATATTTTTGTTTTGAAAAATGAAAAATTTTTGGGAATTAGGCTGATAGTGTTTTTAAAATTTTTGCTACGAAAAACATGTAAAAATATTTTTAAAAATTCTGAGAACAAAAATAAACGGGGTCCAAGCTTTATTTTTTTGGTCTCTTACTCTATACTTCTTTTTCTTCTTCTTCTCCACCACCAAACCAAACGCTTACATATATATATATATATATATATATATATATATCACCACTCTACTTCCCCCAACCACACACTCTCTCTCCTCTCTTTCTCTCTCTAAAAAATGTTCTCTTTCAAAGAACTGCCGTCGTTGACGTCGGTGCTATTCTCAGTGTACACCTCAGTGGCGGCATCGACAATGCTGGTTTGCTCAATGGCCAATGAGCTTATCCCCTAGGAGCTCTGCTCCTACCTCTCCTCTGCCCTCAGCCACCTCGTCACCCCTCTCGCCTTTGACCACACCCTCATCATCGACGAGTTCTCTAACATGCTCTACAACCACCTCTTTGACGTTGCCAACCTCTACCTCCCCCTTTCACCTCTTGCCTTCGTGTCTCCAAGTTCCCTCACCACAAATCCATCTCTGTCACCATCGACAAGGGTGAGCAAGTCCTTGATGAGTTTGAATCATTTAGCCTCAAATTGCGCCTCTGTTAAAAATATATATAGGAGATAAATAGCAAACAAGTGCAATTTAAAGGAAATAGTAGAAGGAACATTATTGTGAAATTAGGAATAAAATATTACAATAGAATCAACCTTTAGACTGAATTGGAACAAAAATAATAGTCGAGGCACATGTAGTTTACATTTTTCTTAAAACAGATTCGTCTCTCTGGTTGTGAATGAGAATTTGACAGACGTCTGTCTTCTAGGATACAACGACAACGGACGATAGTCTATGCACACTCAAACATCGCCCCTGCGAACTTGAAACAACGTCTTTCTCTATCACAAAAAAAAAAAAAAAAAGTAGACACAACTTGAAAAGAAAGACTCGAGAAGAAGAGAGCAAGAAAACTCGAAAACAAGAAAGACTCGAGAAGAAGAGAGCAAGAAAACTCAAAAGCAAGATAAAAGGAAAGCTATATGTTATTTCTTGTGTGCAATTTGTGTGTCTAGATGTGGAGAAAGTCCCTAGTATTTATTCAGACTCGAGAAAGTCCCTAGTACTTATACAACCACTCTTGTGAAAAAGGCCATTTTGAGCTCACCTTCAAAAAGAAATTCAAGGATAGAGTTCTTGAATTTTACCTGCCATATGTTCTTTTCAAAGCCGACATGATTAGGATGGAGGAGAACGTTATCAAGATCTACAGTCGGGAATGTCTGTACGGTGAGTTTGAGGATTGCGACAGAGGGGGAGGGATGTGGAGATCGATCAATCTGGAACATCCGGCGACGTTTGAAACCCTAGCGATGGATCCGGATCAGAAGAAGGCAATAATTAAGGATCTGGATTGGTTCATAAGGCGGAAGAATTTCTATAAGAAGGTAGGGAAGGCGTGGAAGAGAGGCTACTTGTTGTATGGTCCTCCCGGTCCATACAAGTCGAGGTTGATCGCTGCCATGGCTATTACTTGAAGTTTGATGTGTATGATCTGGATTTGACAAGTATATACTCCTATGGAGAGCTGAGGAGGACCTTGTTGTCGACTTCGAGTCGGTCGATTTTGGTGATTGAGGACATTGATTGTAGTGTGGATTTGCAGAATAGGCAACAAGACGATGGATCTTAATCTTCTAACACCAAGGCATAATTAGTGTTTCAATTATTTTCTTGTTTAGTTTTAATTTTTTTATGCTTTAATTGTTCAGATTATAAGCATTATATTAAGAATTCAATGCTTCATGATGGGCAATTTCATTTCTTGACTAAATTCATACTTTAATCCAGAAACCGACTCAGCAGAGATTGTCATTATTAGAACACCACTATGCAATTTCAAGCTTTTAACTAACTAAACAGTTCACTTTTAAGAGAGAACAAGAAAGGAAAAAAGTGGATAAGCAATAAAAGAAGAAGGGTTTATCAACAGCTTATACCTCAAAGAGAATATAGGGCTGGGAGAGTCTTTTAGAAGCTACTTTTGTCTTGGAGTGTTTGGTAAACTGTCAGATGTATTTTTACTTTTTAGAACTGTTACCTGTTAAGGATATAAAATGTAGCTTCTTAAAAAAAAATTCTGAAATAGACTTTAAAACTTGTATTATAGTATTAATAATATATTATAAGCTTAAATATAATATTTTCGTAACTTTTTTAAAAAAAATTAAAACCTTGTTGATCTATTAAAACTCTTTTAGAAATATAGTTTCAAATACTTACTGAAAAGTTACTACTCTATTTGGTATTGTTTTGAAAATTTTTAGAAATATTTTTGTACGTTTTTTGAGGCAAAAATTTCAAAAACACTTTCAACACAATTTCTTAATAATTCTCATTTTTTAACACAAAATAATTTTTATTCATTTTGAAAACATTATCAAATAGACCTTACAGCTTTTGTTTCTGTTTTTTTTTACCACTACCAAACAGCCCATAATAATAACGAGGAAAAGACACGGTTTGTGGCTTTTTGTTGCAGTGCGGGTCAATAAAAGCTAAGAAACGTGCTTAGCACTTGGCAAACGGCTAAGCGTGTCCTCTGGAAGCAACCCAAAGGCCAGGCCTGTTTTGTCTAGTTGCAGTGTATCAATAGCATGATATTGAAATGGTGTGCATAAAATGAAATCCGTCAGGCTGTTTGGAATAATAATTAAAATCAATTGATTAAAAATATTATAATATATAAAAGTTTTATAATATTTACAGTTATAACTGATGGTTCTAAATATTCTTTCAAATAAATAATCTTATAGAGTATTTGAAAATATTGCTCTAAACCAATTGGTTAAAAATATTATAACATGTGAAAGCTTTACATTGTAGCAACTAAAAGTTGTGGTTTGAATTCTAACACAATTTTAGTGAAATATATGTATAATTTTCTTTTTACCAAAAGAGGTTAGGAAGAGGCACTGAAATTATTTACACTAGATTAGTTTGACTATTATGTGCACAGAAATGGATTTAGATTAATCATTAACGCTTGTTCAATTAATGATTGAGAATTGCAGTTGTCACTGTGAGGGCTATTGAACTTCATTGATGGTTTGTGGTCTAGCTGCGGGGACGAGCGAATTACTGTGTTCACCACAAACGACACGGATCGTCTTGACCCTGCGTTGTTGCGTCCTGGTCGAATGGACATGCACATCAACATGCCGTCCTGCACCACAAATGGGTTCAGAACCTGGCCTCTAATTACCTCGATATTCATTGCAACGATCACCGTCTTTGTGGAGAGATTGAAGGGCTAATAGAAAGCACAGAGGTGACTCCGGCAGAGGTGGCAGAGGAGCTAATGAAGGGTAACAACGCTGATGTGGCTCTTGAAGGACTTGTCAATTTTCTCAAACGTAAGAAGACCGAGAGCATTCAGGAAAAGAAACAAGTTAAGAATAATGATGGTGAAGGTCAAGAACAAGAACAAGCACAAGAAGTAGTTGACCTTCCGAAATTAAAGCTATTAAAACTAAATGATATAAATGCAAAGACACTTGCTAGAAACATTAGGAGAAGAGTTGTAAGAGGAAGATTCGGGCGACGATTTTAGGCAACTTAGTATTGTATATATTGATAGATCAATTAAAACTTTTCGAAGAAAGTGTTATTTTTTATGTATCTTTTGCTTTGAGATTCGTCTACATCATGTCTGCCAAGCCTTTTCATCTTTTGCATTTTTTTAAAAAAGTCATATGATAAAAATAAACTTCTAATAAGTAATTACAATTAAGTCTATGGTCCGTTTTATAAATAGATTCAAATTATGTTGATTTAGATTATTTTGATTTGAGTTGTGTAATTTGTGAATTGGTGATTTGCATTACTATCTGAATTGATATTTAGATGTGCATTTAAAGTGTCAATCTGAATATGAAATAAAATTAGAATTTGTGTTTGGATAGTGTTGAGGGTGAGCTTGGCGCCACCGCCGAGGAGCTAAACTCCAAGTGGTCGGCCATACAGCTCGGTAGAGGTACGTGGGACTCACAACTGACCCCGGTTACCCTCGGTGCTCCTCAGGGCTCCTTTGGGCCGCACCTCCCCAGGGTGCCTCCTCGGACTCAACACCAGCTCGGGTCGGACCCTCCTCCTCCTTAAGTAGGTTGCTACTTGCTATCACTGGCTCGCAAGTGGCAAATAACTCACCGTCGGATGCGAGCTCATCCACCGACAGAGGGATGCGACACTTGTCACTTGCCATCTGACACACCATAATGTGACACCCCGAGTTGTGGGTGAAACCCACCTAATGTAACAACCGGGAATTTTAATGCATTAAAAATGCATTAAATTAAAGATTATATTAAGACGAAAAAATACAATTTAAGAAAAATACTGTATAATAACATGAAAGTTATACGGTATTAGAATAAGGCAGTGTAAGAAAATACACTGATGAAATTATGCAGTATAAAAATTACACCGTAAAAGTAATACAGTGTAAGAATTAGACTGTTTAAGGTCACGCAGTACAGAATTAAACCGCGTAGACCATAAAATTTGTATAAAAGTAAAGAGAGAGAAAGAGAAAAAAAAGAAAAAAATAAAAGAAAAATTCAGGATAAATCAGCTCTCTCTCTACTTTCTCTCTCTACATTTTCTCTCTCTCTCTTTCTTCAAAAATCAATCGAAGAATTCGATGTCCGTTTTCGACACCTCCCACACCATTAGAAAGCTCTCATCGAGCTGAGCTCAACGGTGTGCCGAGCCACCCAAAACACCACCGAAGGAGGGCTCACGCTCGCGCCTAAAGGGGAGGTGAAACCTATTTTTTTTGAGCTGATTTCTTCACCGTGCGGCTACTAATCGACGTGATTTTGGTGTCTATGGACTCAACATGAAGAGAGGAGCAGAGGGTTCTAATTTTTCAGCTCAATTCTAGTTGGAAGGGCCTCGATGGAGCTGCCCCGTCTCCACCGTCGCGCCGCCATGGGAATCGCCGTTCACGACGGCGGTGAGGTGCACTGCCCCCACCATTCGATTCAGACCACCACAAGGAGTGAAACCCTTCATCCAATTTCACGACCCACCTGCGGCCAACCGGAGTTTGAACGGCTCTAATTTTTGCCGCCATGAGGGACGCCGGATGTAACGCCCGCCTAATTTGATGTAACGGATAATGTTATGTTAATGACGACGTTAATGTTATATTAATGATGATGTTAAGTGTTATACTCATGATATGTTATGATATATGATAAATGGTGCTAACCATTTTATTTTAAGTGTTATGACAGGTGACGCTCGCGTGGAATTGATGTGCTCAAATGTTCATGTCATTTATGTTATGTGTTTAATTATATTTTTATGGTCAATTATATGTTATGAATGATTTTTGGGAGTTAAGACAGATCGGCAGGCCGGACCATTCGGATCGGCAGGCCGAAATGATGTCCTCAGAACGGCAAGCCGATGGTGTGCCATCGGTAGGTCGGACTTCTGAGATCGACAGGCCGAACTCCTGAGATCGGCAGGCCGATGACAGCTGACAAGTAGTCAGCAGAAATTTCACAAAATTTGTGATAAGGTGGAATTTATTTTTGGACGTTTTATGCTGATTAAATAACATACTTATGGGATGATTTCTTTAATTTTGGAAATAAAACATTTGACTTTTCATTGATTTAAATTTAAAGGATAAGTTTTCCCGTTTTACAAAGGCGATTTATGGCAATTTGAACCATTCTTGGAAGTTCTGATTTTTCTCCCCTTAATCTCCTCTTTCCTACACGAATTTTTGGCCCCCAATTAATCAGAAAATTCTGATTTATGAGAATAGGGGTTTCATTTTTTTTAAAGAGTAACAAATTTATTTCCTTTTAACGTTTTTCTTTTTCTCTCTCTCCCTATCATAAACTCTCTCTCTCGAATTCTCCCTCTCTTTCTTCCTCTTCTATCACGTTCTTCCTTCATCATCCTCTCAAAATTTTCCCTATCATTATTATTTAAATTTCTTTGGAAGAAAATTCAAGGAATTTTAAGAAGAGTTTGTTCTAAGGTAAGAATCTATTTTTAAGTATTTTTGAAATTTTTCTTCTCTTCAAATTGACAGCCATATTTTCATCTATGAGTTTTATTTTGCTCTGAATTTTTAGTATGTTATTCATTCATGTGTCATGTGATTCTCCTCTTAATTTCACGTTAATTCAAATTTCCTATATAAAGTTATGAATTTTCTTCTCTTCACCACTCACAGAAATTTGTTGCTGACTGTTTTTGTGCACATTTGAATGGTTATTGTTTTTGTTGCAAATGAATGTTGTTTTGCATGAAATTTGGTGAAGATGTATATATATATGCTATATATTAGACTGGAAATTTTTGTAATGAATTGATGACTATTGCATGAGATATAGAATTTTTATTAAACCTAGATTATGTGATTGCTGAAAATGTTAAGTGGTGAGATTCTTGATTATTTAATATTTTTGTGAGATTATATAATTTTATTTGGAGATAAGGAATTTTATGCTACTGTATGTATATGTTTAAAATGATGTCATATGAATTTTTAGGTCTAAATAAATTTATTATGATGGTATGGAAATTATTGTTGCATGTAATTCACTGTTTGAAATTTTTGGCTATGTTTAGTCTCTGCCTTGCAATGCACGTTTTGAAGTGTTAGGAATTTATTTAAGGCTGAATTTTAAATATGTTATAATTCTGTGAGCGTATTACATGAATGAATTTTTGTGGATTTTTCTGTGATATGGAAATATGAAAAATTGGACCTGTGATAATAATGCTCACTGTTTCACTAATGCTGGCAGATTACATGTAGAAAGTTTTGTGACCTGTTTTAATTACTAAATGAGATTTTTATGAGGAAAGAAAATTCATGGTAGTAGGTATATATGTTAAGTATGTCTCTGCCAATTTTGGTTTTCAAATTATGAGTGTATGTTAAGTTACAAATTTTTAAATGCATGAAGGTCAGAAGTGTATATGTGTTGAAAAAGTTGTTTTAATGTCTTATGGTTAACGAAAATGCAAGTATGTTGTTTTTGTATGATTCTATGGTATATGGTATGGTAATTCATTCATGAATAAATGTTAATTAACATTTTATAAATGCATGACATGAACAAATTGAGAAGTGAGCACATCAAGGCCGCGGCGTTACCACTTTCAAGGATAAGGTTAAGTTAGCACTTGAGGTAAGTACATTCTCACCTGCAACATGATGCGTTTGTGAAAGCATGTTTATGAAAAGTATGAGTTTTATGAAAGGTTTGAAGTATATATTCATGATGGTTTTATGATGATATTTCATGATGATTTTCCATGAATTTTAAAGCATGAAAGTTTATGCATGTTTTCATGATGATGTTTTTCAAAGTATGAAAGTATAAGTATGTATATATGTATCACCTAAATAAGTGTTGCACACCCTATGTTTATGTTAATGTTTATGATGTCCCAAAGGTTGGACATGTCATGTTTGGTTTGGGCCTTGCAACCCCTCTCCTCTCATGACGGCGCGCCTATGATGATGATGTTATGGTGCAACACTTGGGCCCCTAAAGA
>CAMOHE010051620.1:0-11600 GCA_946598075.1 Artocarpus hirsutus
TGGAAACTTCCGTGAATGAAACTTTGATTTTGGAGTTTAATTTTTGGAGTTTTTTTTTTGATGAAAAATAGCGTTAGAAATCATTAGCTTATTGATTTTATAACATTCTACAATTTGAAACGTCAAATTTGGTGTCCAAAATCATTAGAATTTGCCGGGCTACAACTGGGTCTCAAAACCGGTCAAATAGGTCGTGACGATCTTAATAAGGAGGTAGAAGATGATATAAAATGACATGTCATTTGACATTCTAACTAGCTAAAGGACATATTGTTTGGACTTGGAGAGACGTTTTACTGAGCTGCAAAAATGACAAGTTGTTTTTTAAGGGCAGACAATCAAAAAAAAAAAAAACTCAATCTTAATATTTTTATGAAATTTTCATAAAAATCCACACTTGTTAATATTTTATGACATTTTCATAAATTTTTGTATTTTTGTGAAAATTCATATTTTTTACTTTTATTATGAATGTTATATTTTCATGTTGAAAATATTTTTGTATTATTATGTGCTAAATTGTTTTATGTTTGTATGTATAATTTAATGATTTATTATGCATGTAATTTTGATCAAATATTTTAGTGCATAAACTTTTTAATTTTGTTCATATTTATTTATTTTGCTTATTGTTACATGTAATTTTGTACATGAACAATCTTTAGAATTAATTTTAAATGTCTAGTGATCTATATAATTTTAATTAATTAGAGTTTAGCCATAGCATCTTTAATTATGAAAAGTTATATATTAAATGGTCGAGGATCACATATAGGAAAATGACATTTATTGTGATAAATCATATTTGATATAATAAATTTTATCCTACAAGAATTTTTATTATATTTGTATGATTAATTAGGATAGAATATCATATTATATTTCTTAATTTACCCATAGGAATAAAAAATAGAAACATAATGTGATAGTTTTGTCATGAAGTTAAATGGATCTAATTAAATTAAAACTTTAGCCCACAGGCAAGTTTTATGTCACTAGATTCATAATTTTTAGAACATGTATTTACATTGTTAAAACATAGTATATGTTTTGAGTCTCAAAGTTAAGTATTATAAGCATGTATGTAATTTCCATATAGCCATGCAACCTGCAAATTTTTTTATATCAAGAATGAGATTCCCGAACTAAATGGGAACAACTATAAGGTTTAGAAAGAAAGAGTTCTCCTTCATTGGGATGGGTAGACATTGATTATGCTATTAGGAAAGAAGAACCAATCATTACTGCGACCAACACTTCTACTAAAAAGGCTCTTTACAAGCAATGGGAGCTATTTAATAGACTTAGTGTGATGTTCATAGAGACCAAAATTTTGGCTTGTATTTGTGGTTATATCGATAGCATGACAATGTCAGGGCATTGTTGAAGGCAATTTATGAGCAGTTTGCCACTTCAATTAAGGCACTTACTAGTACCCTGATTGTGCAGTTTTCATCCTTAAGGCTCACTAGTGTAAGAGGTGTGCATGAGCACATCATGTAGATTAGGGACATTGCAGCTTAGCTCAAAACACTCATAATATGTCTAAATCTTTCCTTGTGCACCATATACTGAATACTATTCCACAATAATATTGGCCTTTTAAAATCTCTTATAATACACATAAGGATAAATGGTCAATTAATGAACTTTTGACCATGTGTGTTCAAATGGAAGGAAGGCTAGTGATGAAAATGGGTGAGAGTGCATCACTGGCAATGCAAGAAAAGACTAGAACAAAGGAAAGAATTAGAACCAAGCTAAACAAATGGGGAATGGTAAAATACCTCCCCAAGGTAGAATCTAAAAGGAATCTAAGTACTTCTTTTGAAAAAAAAAAAAAAAAAAGGGCACACGTGAAGAGGAATTGCACCAAACTTTAGCAATGGCTTGAAAAGAAAAGCAAACAAATCTCATCTTTTTGTTATGAGTCTAATATGGTTGATGTCAATCCTAATACATAGTAGATTGATTCTAATGTTACAATCCATATTTCGAGTACCTTGCAGAGTATGTAAAACCTAAAGAAGCCAGTGGGAAGTGAGGAAAGTATCTTATCAAAAAACAAGATTGGTTCACATGTGGAGGCTATTGGAACATGCAATTTAGTTCTAAGTAGTGGTTATGTTTTAGAGTTGGAAAAGACATTTTACATTCCAAGTTTCTCTAGAAATTTGATTTTGGTTTCAAGACTTGTACTTTTGGGTTATTCCTTTAATTTTTCAGAAACATCTTTTAGTTTGTTTTATAAATCTGATCTTGTTGGGAATAGTATATTGTCTGATCTTTTTTTCTCTATTAATCTACAACGTAATACTATTATGCATGTTCACGTTGGTAATAAACAATGTATCATGAAAGAAGAATCTTTTATATTGTGTCATCGAAGATTAAGACATTTCTCCAAAGAAATAATTAAGAGATTAGCAAATGATGGAGTACTTAGTATTTTGGATTTTACTGATTTTAATGCCTATGTAGGCTGCATTAAGGGAAAATAGACTAACAAGTCAAAAAAAGGTGCCAAGAGGAATACAGACATCTTAGAGATCATACATTTAGATATTTTTTGTTTAGATATGGACATTCATGATCCAAAATACTTAGCCTATTTAATAGATGAATACTTACGATATATGTATCTTTGCTTGCTTCATAACAAGAATAAAGCATTAGATGCCTTTAAGGTTTTTAAGGCTAAAGTAGAGAAACAATGCAAAAAGCAAATTAAAATCATGAGAACTTACAGAGGTAGAGAATATTATGGTAAATACACTAAGAATGGATAAGCATCTGGTCCATTTCTAAAGTTTCTTTAGAAGCATGAGATAGTTGCCCAATGTACTATGTACTATGCCTGGTTTTCTAGACTAGAATGACGTGGTAGAAAGAAGAAATCGAACAATAATGGACATGGTTTGGAATATGTGTAGCAACTCTAAGCTTCCTGAATCCTTATAGATTGAAGCTCTTAAAACAGAAGTATATATATTGAACCAAGTTCCCACCGAGGTTGTTCCAAATACGCCATTTGAATTATAGAAAGGTTGGAAATCGAGTTTGCGACATAAATGCTTTTGGGGATGCCCATATGAAGTAAGAGTTTATAACCCATAAGAAAAGAAACTGAAGCCAAGGACAATTTGTGGGTATTTTATTGGATACGCTGAAATATCTAAAGGATATAGACTCTATTTTTCATCTCTCAACACTAAGATTGTGGAATCAAGGAATGCAAAGTTTCTTAAAAATGACAATCAGTGACACAGATCAATTACAAAGTGCAATCTCTAAAAGAGATCAACCTTCCAACTCAAGTGAAAGATTGATTATCATTCACAACACTCCTCAGGTTCAAATGGGTGTTGTACCACTAATTGTTGAAGTTCCATAAGCTGTTGACAATAATCTAAGATTAAGTTGTTCAAGAAATGCCAAAAATTACTAAACAACTAGTTATGCAACATAACTCTTAGGAAAATGTTGAACCAACATTACAAAGATCTACAAGAGAAAAAAAATCAGCAATTTTTGATGATTATATTGTGTATCTACAAGAATCAGACTATAACATTATAGCCAAAAATGATCCTGAAATGCATTCACAAGCCATGGATTGTAAAGAATCTAATTTACGATCTAATGTCATAAAAGATGAGATGAATTCTATGGCATCTAACGGAGTTTGGGATCTTTTTGAATTACCGAATGGTGCAAAAACCATAGGATGTAAACAGGTATTTAAGACAAAGAAAGACTCATTAGGAAATATTAAGAGATATAAAGCAAGACTCGTTGCTAAAGGATTCACTCAAAAAGAAGGAATTGACTACAAGGAGACTTTTTCTCCTGTATTTAAGAAAGGTTTTCTTCGTATCATTTTGGCATTAGTTATACATTTTGACTTAGAGTTGCAACAAATAGATATGAAAACGGCTTTCCTCAATGAGGAACTAGAGGAAGAGGTGAATATAAAATAACCAGAAGGATTTTCTTCTAGTGATGTTGAGCATTTAGAATGCAAGCTCAAAAAACCCATATATAGATTAAAACAAGCCTCCCATTGGTGGTATTTAAAATTTCATGATGTCATCTCTTTATTCGTCTTAATAGAGAACATTTTGGATCAATATATATACCAAAAGCTTAGGAGAAGCAAAATTTATTTTCTTATTCTATATATGGATGATATTTTACTTGCAACCAATAATAAAGGTTTACTATAGAAGGCTAAACAATTTATCTCTAAAAATTTTGATATGAAAGATATGGGTAATGCATACTATATCATTAACATTAAGATTTGTATGGACAAATTTAAAGGTATTTTGGGTCTGTCACAAGAAACCTTTATTAATAAGGTTTTAGAAAGATTTTGGATAAAAGATTGTTCTCTAGGTATAGCTTCCATTGTGAAGGGTGATAGATTCAATTTAAACTCGTATCTGAAAATGATTTTAAGAGAGAACAAATGAAGAACATTCCATATGCTTCTGCTATTGGAAGCCTAATGTATGCTAAGGTTTGCACAAAGTCTGACATTGCATTTGCTGTTAGAATATTGGGAAGATATCAGAATAATCCATGTATGGACCATTGGAGAGCTGTAAAGAAAGTGTTGAGTTACCTTCAAAGGACTAAGGATTGCATGCTTATCCATAAATGGACTGATAATTTAGAGATGATTGGCTATTTAGATTCAGACCATGCCGGCTATGTTGATTCATGGAAATCAACGTCTGGGTATATTTTTTGTTGATGAAGCTGTATCTTAGAGAAACGTGAAGCAAACCTTGACTGCTACTTCTACGATGGAGGCTGACTTTGTTTCATGTTTTGAGTCTACGTCATATGGTGTGTGAATGAAGAGTTTTATTTCTAGGCTTAGAATTGTAAATTCAATTTCTAGGCCATTAAGGATATTTTGTGATAATTTAGCTACGGTCTTTATAGCTAAAAACAACAAAAATGGTAGTTGAAGTAAGCACATCGATATTAAGTATTTAGCCATAAGGAAACATGTTAAGGATATAACAGTAGTTATTGAATATGTTAACAATGAATTGATGATTACCGATTCTTTGACTAAAGGCATGTCACCGTTCAAATTCAAGAATCATGTAGACCGAATGGGACTTGGTCTTTTAGTTTGATTTCATTGTATGAGACAATACTATTTTTAATGAAACTCTATTTCAGTTGTGATGTTGTCTTATATTTATTTTATGTGCATTAATTTATTCTTTGTTGGAGAAATATCATTTTAAGTTTAGACCTGGAATAAACAAAAGGTCTATCCATTAAGATTATGGACTGGAGTTAAAGATGCAAAATACATCGTGATACATGAAAGTAATACTTATTCTAAGAGGACCTATCTCTATGATTCATGTGTTTGTTTCTTGAAATAGAATTTTTGAGCCAAGTGAAAGAATGTAAAATTTGCCCATAATTTACTAGGGTATATTTTTGGTATGAAAACCAAAATTCAGGAAACTTAAGGTGGTCTAAAATTTACCATTTATGAGTTTTCATTCAGAACATTCATAATCAGGAAACTTCCAACAATAGTCTGTGATTTCTAAAATAATCAAAAATCGATTTTCAAAAACTCCGTGATGGACCAAGCCCCTAATGTCATTCTCTCTATTTGTTTAGTACACACCATCATATTGAGAGTGAACGAGACACTAGAAGCTCGCAAACCCGTAGAATACGGCTCTCAGTTTCGGTTTCAGAAAGCTTCAACAAAAGTCAATGGCCGGAGGTATTTCGATTCTTTATTATTCCACTATAGATTATATTTGATACTGTTTTGTGCATATGAGATGCTTACATGCTCTTCTAATTAATTAGTCTAGCATGCAGAGTCTAAATGGATTTAATTAGATAGATAATTAGAGCTGACCATATTGGAATGGGACGGAAAGATGTATAATATTCAAGGGGGTCACATGACCACAATATGTTTATTGTAGCTGGTCCAATTTTTCTTCCTTTATGCGTAGAAAGTTTTTAATTTCTTGTCTAGAAAGGACCTCATTGGCTCTTCTAAGCAGTCTCTCTCCGTGGCCAGCACTGCAAGTAATGGCACGATTGGCATCTACGCCAGGATATTCTCTCCATTTGTGTATTGTCTTCTATCCAAGTCTTGACTTTTTTTTTTAATTTTTATCCTTATTCTTTTTTTTTAAGAGGAATGTATTCTAAAGCAAACAAATACAGAGATCAATACTTGTATGATCTCAAAACTAATTAGTTTTATGAGTAAACCTGAATGAAATACTCGGGAGAGCATACATGTATTGAGTCCCGCAAAACGGACAACCACATAGGTACACAACCAACCGAGTAAGCATATTCCAACTCTTTAACAAAATCTCTACAATCAAGGAAAAGATATGATTTAATGAAATCGAAAGACACGCAATAGCAAGAAACCACAAAACATTGCTAAGAATTAAATCTAGCAAAGAAAAAACACAACCAAACACTAGGAAACAAGACAAACACGCCACCAAAATAAGGTAAAAATCATTGTTGTTAAAAACTACAACAAAAAATATATATATATACTGTAAAGATTCCAAACTCTGCTGACAAAATCATTGGCAATGAGATGATTGAACAAAGATCCATTAGAGAAAGCAATAGTATCCGAGATAAGAACATTATGTTCAAAACACAGGCTGAATCGCTGCACATAAACCCTACACGTCTGTCATCGTACGAAGACTGCACTGTTGTGTAACACCCTGAAATTAATTAAATGTTATTAATGTGTAAAATGATGGATTAGTGTGCCATAATGAATATTTTAAACTTAATTTGACCATTTTGTGAAGTTTTTAAACTAATGTTCTTTTCGATTCTTTTAATAATTTTTAGTTACTCTTAATTATTTTTAATTGTTATTTTAAATACTGAAAACAAAACAATTTGTCAATAACCAACACGTCCCACTTTGAAAAACCACGTGCAGGACGTTGTATTGAAAACTACTACCCTTCTCTTTATAAAAACCTCACTCTCCCTCTCTCTTTCTCTCATTCTCGCCCATCTCTCTCTCTCTGTTGTTCTCTCTCTTTCTCTCTCGGTTTCCCTCATCCTCTCTCAAATTCTCTCAAAAAATTTTGAAACAAAATTCAATTTCAAGCTTCGGGTTAATGGATTGAAGGCTCGGGAATAAGATTGAGCAAGCACAAACTCGATTTAAAGTTTAATCCAAGGTTAGTTTTTAAATTTTCAAAACTTTTTAAATTTTTT
Source organism: Artocarpus hirsutus (assembly GCA_946598075.1). NCBI lineage: Eukaryota > Viridiplantae > Streptophyta > Magnoliopsida > Rosales > Moraceae > Artocarpus > Artocarpus hirsutus. The sequence continues at coordinate 7,267 of CAMOHE010051620.1, forward strand.
CAATTTTCTTGCATTTCGAAATCTAAGCTTTTCTAAGCTTAGAAAACCTTCAATTTGAGTTAGATGAACTTAGAATAACTAGAATACAAACTTTGTTTCATCAAAAATGGATTTAAATCAAGATTTTTTATTTTTCTCTATTTTGGGTTAATTCAAAAATTTTGTTTAAAACTTGTTTTAAAGCATTAAAAAGTAATCTACTATGTTTTTCTTTCAATTATGATCATTACCTATGCTTGAGAACTGAGAAAACATGTTAGAATTGAAGATTTGGGCTCGGGGAGGTCGAGACTCATGCTTGGAAAATTCTAAAATTTTTCCAGATCGACAAGCCAAACTTCGTATTCGGCAGACCGGATTCATCCGATTGGCAGGCCAAACCTAGGAAAGTTCGGCCGACCGAACTTGGCTTTCAGATAGGCCGGACTGTGTAGTTTGGCCGGCCGAACCAGGGCGACCAGTAGGCCGACTGGGCATGATGAAATTTTGTGATTTTTCACCCGTTTTTACCGTTTTGAACCCCGATTGAAACTCCAATTTTGTAAAATGATTTTATAAACTTAAATGGCACACTAGAACACCATGAGATGATTTAATAACATAGGATATCATAAGTTAGATACTAATAAGCTAAGTTATTATACTTTTAAGGTTGTACATGGATCCGCGGAGCTAACGTATAGCGGACCGAGATTACGATGTGGGACACCGACACGAGTATTGAGGTAGGACTTCTATCCCTTCCTTGATAACTAGTTTTAAATGTTTTGGCCTCAAAGGAATTTTTAACAAAAATGTTTTCAAATGATTGGCTGAAAATACATTTTTATTGACTGATTTCATAAATGATAGAATTGAGGTGATTTTTTTATAATAAACCTCATAATAAATGTAAATAATTGTATTTGGTAAAAAGAGATTTTAATAATCATGAAAAGATACATATATATATATATATATTGGGGCATGATGCCATATCAGAGATCGGGTCGTGTAGTGCGCGACCTTGGGGGCAGGTCCCAAAACCCAACTGGGCCACTAAGGTGGTGATTTACATATGGTTTGCTTAGGAAAAAGAAAATGGTATTCTTTTTAGTTGACCAATCAAACTGTTTTGGTAAGATAAAACTTTTATTAAATTTCCATCTATTTATTTATTTGTTCTAGTTCGTTTTCTACGTATTTATTTGATTAATGAAATTTCTTTTAAAAAAATTAAAAATTTTCAAATTATAGTCCTACTGAGCCTTTCGCTCACGTTTTATTTGTTTTAAAATCTTACCCCTTAGGTGGATATCAGCTTAGGATCGGAGAAGAGTCCGCTAACTGGACTTGCGACCAGTAGAAGATTCGGGTAGGTTGTACTACAAATAATTCAAGGCATGTATAATCCTAACTTTCTCTTTTATTTTGGACTGTAGTTGTAATTTGATATTGTTAGTACTATATGTGTGCACAAAATGTGGGTCAGTGAGATGCATTCTCCTTCTTCCTTCTATTTTATTGTTATTCCTTTATTTTTTATTTTATTATTTCTAATGGTTTAATTATTATATTTGCTCGCTTTAAAATGGTTTTAAAATATTCACATTTTCATTAATAATTTCTTAATTCTTAAACCTAAAATTTTAACTAAATTTTTATTTAATTAACTTAATTAATCTACCACGTCACCTCCCATACTCCAGGTTGTGACATGTTGCCACCGTAAGAATCCCATAATCATGCAAAACCCTCAACGAATTGCGGCCAGCAAATGTTGGAAACGCCAAAAACAATGCTCCAAGCCAATGGCCACCAACCTCCGTCCCACCTCCAATCCATCCCAATGAATACTCTACCCAACACTACCCTCACCACCAGAAAGTTGCCGTCTCCAGAGATTGGAGGCCAAATTTCAAGCCTGTGAGCTTGAAGGCACACTCGGCGACAATCTTAAAACTCCTTCCAACCCACTCATTTCAAGCCTCTCTTTCCTCACTTTAGTCTCTTGGGCTCTAGGGTCGATACAATGTATTAAATATTAAATGGAAATTGTAATAAAAGTCACTTTTTAAAAAAAATGCAAATAATTTATCTATTCTTTGTTTACGGTATAAATAATTTTTATTTATATATTACAAAATTATTTACTATTTACTTCAAAAAGTTTCAAAAATTTGTTGTTTCTCTCATTCTTTAGGACCTCAAATTCTTTTTGCTTCCAAAAAAAAAAAAAACGAAAGTCAAAACTGATGATCAATAAATAAATAAATAAAAAGAATACACAAATTTGATTTACCCATCTTTAATTGGTAAACTGTCATAGAACTAAGGTTTAGGACTTTTTTTTAGTCACTAAATAACGTTGTCGATGGTTAAAAGTTTTATAAGACGTTTGAGAAAGTAGTTTAAATCATCCGTTTAAGTTTAAAAACTGTAATATATAAAAGTTTTATATTATAAGTTTTTACTATAATATATAAAAATTTTACATTATTTACCACTCAAACTATTGACTAGATTTATTTTTTTAAACATCGTTTCCATTGTTAGGTCGATCCACGAAAAGAAATCCAATTTGTCATGTCTGGAACAGTTTACATCTTAAAACAAGTAAACGGACGCAAAAAGTCAATAATCAGGGGCGGCGCACGATTTCCACATGAATTCCATGGATTATTTTCTCCTTTTTTTTTGGGGAAAAATTCAACGGATCGTGTTGGTCAGTGTAAGGCAACTTGTCGTAGAATCCTTTCAAAAATTATTTTTTTCAGTAAAAACTTTCAAAACTCGTAACCAACTACGTTAACACGTGAATTTCTCCAACTACCCCGCAACTAAATGAAGCTTTTTTTTTTTTATTTTTTGCAAATAATTTTTTTTTTTCATATTCCAGAAATGAAACATTTTTTTCCCCTGTCATTTCGTTAAATTAGCTCATTACGCTACACGAGAGTTGATCCAACTACCCATTAGTGCACTCATTCTAGAATCTGGTAAGATATGTTGTTGAAGATTAAACGATTTTTTTATATGCATTCTAAAAATAGTATTTCTTTTGGGTAGAATTTGAAAAAAGGGCCAAAAAATTTTTTAAATTCGAGAAATAGCCTCTCTTTTTTTGCATTAAAAAAAAAACAGGTAAATTGTCTCAGTTTTTTTCAAAAAGATAAAGACTCAACATGATAAAAAAAAAATAGAACCATTTTGATGTTCAAAAAGCTTGTTTTTTAGTGTTCAAAAAAAAAAAAAAATAGAGGCTATTCGGCCAAAAAGGCTTTTTCTTAAAGCCTTCTATAAAAATCCCTCCTTTTTTTGTGCCATATCGTGAAAATATAATTAAACTATAAACGATTATTGAAAAATTATATTCATATTTATAGGGTTATAATTCTGTTACTTATAAAATTATAAGCCCCAATATAATATCCTATTGTTTTATTAATTAAAATTAAAGAGGATTGCTCTTCTTAAATGCAATTCTCAATTGAACAACAACCACCAACACAATAGTCCAGCAGCCAACTGGTAATTTATAAGTGAACTTTGTACAAGCTAACAACGACCATAACAAGGAAAATAAAATAAAATGATTTAAAATAAAGTGAACTTTGTACAAGAAAATGATTAAATAAAAAGAACTTTGTAACAAGGAAGCAATAATAACAGAGGAAAATAAAATTAACAGTTAAACAAAAGAGACTTGGTACAAAAAAAACTACTACAGTCAAACATAATTTTAATTTTCTGGTTGAATGATTCAAATGTTTTGAACCAAAAATTCTTATTTGAACCATCAATTGGACATTTTGAAGCCATTTTTCAAGCTATACGTTTCAATTAAAAAGTTGAAATGACTTATGCTTTGAACCAACAAACCAAACCATTCTTTGGTATAGGTGTTAGTTTACACCATTTTCTTAGTTATAAACAATATAAAGCTCATATGTTACAATAACAATAAAAAAATTTGTTAGCAAAAACAATTTTAACCAACGATTCTAACCGCCTTGTCAAACACCCTCTAAAACTGCGAATTAAAAGTAGATTTTTTTTTTTTGGAGCTCTGCAACAAAATTCTCCAAATAGAAAATAAAATAAGAATTCAGAAACATGGTCTTTTGATATTTATTCATATTACTATATACAATCATCACAAAACAAACCAAAAAAAAACCCATCATATTCTTACTTGGCATGGGTTATTGAGCTCATAACTAAAAAGTACACATACTTTGTATACTCAAAACCGAAAGAAGAAGAAAAAAAAAATCTTCTACATATTCAAAAAACGAAAGAAGATTCGAAGAAGAGACTTCAATCAGAAGATTGCTCAGGAAACAGAGAAGAGA